>JARYMX010000040.1:0-154322 GCA_030169165.1 Centaurea solstitialis | reverse complement strand
GTATATGTATATGTATATGTATATGTATATGTATATGTATATGTATATGTATATGTATATGTATATGTAGGTGAAAGTTCAAATACAAACCACTTTTTCATTGTGAACGTGAGGACAACCCAGAGCGCGACACGTGGCAACAAATTTTATGAGACGCGCAACTTTTCCCGCGACCTAGTGTTATTCAGTCTGAATAACACTGTTATTCAGACTGAATAACACTAAGTCGCGGGCTTTTTGGTTACAAGTCGCGCGTGTCACTCTGAATTTCGGCGACTTAGTGTTATTCATACTGAATAACACTATATTCAGTCTGAATATAGCGTTATTTAATATGAATAACACTAAGTCGCCGAAATTCAGAGTGACACGTGGCGCGCTCTCGTTTGTCCTCACGTTTACAATGAAAAAGTGGTTTGCAATTGAACCCACCCCTGTATATGTATATGTATATGTATATGTATATGTATATGTATATGTATATGTATATGTATATGTATATGTATATGTATATGTATAGGGGAAGGTTCAAACGAGAAACATAGCTCTGATACCAACTGTAAATTCATAAATGACTTTATGCCCAAGATTTTAGAGAAACATGATAACCACATATCTTATAATATACATACCTGATGAGGCCATTGTGTTAGTAAGCATACCATAGGATGAAACACGAAACCTTCAACCAGTAATTGATTTCTCTCTTCTTTCCTTTACCTCTATAATGAGTTGTGATATTTGTGATGATTGAATTGATGGAATTCAATCTCTTATTTATAGGTGAAGAGAGGACCAATTACCTAAAATACATTGGTGTTTATCTTCCATCAAGATATTCATAATCTTAATTGTATTAGGATTTATCTCCTTACCAAATTAACAATCATTGAATTTGGTATGTTAATAATCAATCAATTTAGTATATTCCAAAATAAAGATAATTACCATTGACAATATTAAGATACTAAAATATAATTATCTTACAATCTATACGCCAACAATCCTGAGATCATCACAGGTATTTAATTAGAAGTGTTTACGGATCGTTTCTAGTTTAATATTAAAATCGACTAAAATTATTATTATTATTATTATTATTATTATTATTAGAGGTGGGTTTATACGAGAACGATGTTAATTTAAGAAAACGCGAGGACGATACGCAATACGGAGGATTGACGCGATTCATGGAGGGTGGAGATGATTAAAGGAAGGTGACCCGGTCAAAACGCATTTGTTGACCGGTTGAGTGGTTAACAAATCATCCTCACGTTTTCTTAAAAAGTTATGTTTCTCGAATGAACCTTACAAAAATCAAATATGGTTCACGAGAGTTTACGATTTATACTCAGGGCCGGGCCCATGGGCATAAAAAACTTTAGAACCGGCCGTGTTTATACTCAAGGTCGTATGAATTGATCTTTGTTGGTAATTTTAATTTTGTGTAGGATCTTTGTTGCATGGGAAAAATGATAGAAAGTGGTACGTTTTCATGAACGATCCAAAGGAATCAAGAATCCGCGCGGCTGGGAGTGGGTTCTGAATTTACTACCACAAATAAGGATATTGAAGACAAAGGATACAACATCGGATTTAAGAAGGTGTTTAACTTTCACATTGGCGATGTTCGCGAAGTTCGCAAGGCCGTCAAGACGGCTTGGGTTTTGGAGGAGTTTCATCTTTCAAAACATTGCCATATCAAGCACTCCCGTAATGACGGGTCAAAGGTATGACGGCTTATTTATTTTTCTTTTTAAACAATATATATATATATATATACTAGAAATATACCCGCGCGCGTTGCAGCGCGAAGTATGTATCAATTTCCCGATTTTTATATACATCATTGTAAACATCAATTTAATCATATGTGTTCAATCAATTAACCTCCTAATGGTTTATTGAATAGTCAATTTCGAAAATTGAAATAAAGTATTATCTTTATATAATAGAATATATAATATAATTGAATAAAAAATATTCAATATTGGGCTTATTTCGAAGGTATTGACGAGACGATTATGATGGTATAATTTGTTAAAAAAACGTAATTTTAATATAAATTTTGGTTCATAATATATGATTAGTTAGATTATATAATAAGGGTTTAAAATAGAAAATGAAAAATTAAAGGACTAAAATAAGATTTAATAACTAACTATGGGGGTATAAAGTGTAAATGTGTAAAGTAATTGTTGAACAAAAAAACTGTCAAATTGAGTTATTCTCTTTAATATATAGTATATATATATATATATATTAAAAGAAGGCTTTCGCTTACAAGTTAATAGTTTAAATCTTTATTTGAGTATAGCCCAATGACTTTGTCCTCGGGAAATTTTACGAAGGAGATGATTGCGAGGATCCCGAGGCACAATCACCACCGTCACCACTACAACCACCGCCACCGCCACCGCCACCGCTACAACAACCACCGCCACCGCCACAACAACCACCGCCACCGCCACCGCTACAACAACCACCGCCACCGCCACCACAACAACCGTCGCCGCCACCGCCACCACTACTACCACCCGGGAATCCGGGGACCGTCAATCCATGGGATGCTATCGCCTTCGACCTTCCGCCGATGTCAAACACGATTTGCGACTTGGTTCCACCACATCTCCGAGGGAGTTCTTCGGATGCATTACTAGAGGATGACGATTTGGCTTGGGCAAATCTGCTTTGGGCGCCGCCGCCGCCACTTCAGCCTACGTCACCACCACCGACAGCGACGGAGCACCGACATCAGCATTAGGATTTGGTTTCAGTATGAGATAATGAATTTGTAAATGTTGTAGATACATGAAATTGGAAATTTTGGGTGGAAGATTAGATTTCTTGTAAAGATTTGAACTTGGTTTTAGATTTTACTTTGGAAATTTCATGTAAAGATTTGAACTTGGTTTTAGATTTTACTTTGGAAATATTTGGAATCCTATGCTTGTTTGACTTAAAGGATTTAGGATAAATATGAATTCTTGTTATTTATATAATAAAAAAAAGGGATCATCAAACTTTTATATAAAATAAACTAAATTATCTTCTATTTAACTTGTTGCGGCGACAGCCTTTTGCGACACAAAAACGTCGCAAAAAAGGCACTAAAAGACAAAAAAGAGAATACGTGCTTGACTTTCAACGCTGATTTTTTTGGTCGTCGCAAAAGTATAGTGTCGCCGCAAAAGGTGTCGTCGCAAAAGGTACGTCGCCGCAAAAGTGTTTGTCGTCGCGAAAAGGGACGCCGCAAAAGGTTATCTGATTTTTTATTAATATTTTTATTCTTTATTAATAAAAAATTTCCCCACGAAAAAAAGGCGCCTCTTTTTCCTGGCTAAAATATTTTTATGTCGCCGCAAAAAGCTGATGTCGCCGCAAAAGGTTAACTTATTTTTTATTAATATTTTTATTCTTTATTAATAAATTTTTTCCCCACGAAAATATGGCGCCTCATTTTCCCGGCTAAAATATATTTATGTCGCCGCAAAAAGCGACGCCGCAACAAGTTATCTGATTTTTTATTAATATTTTTATTCTTTATTGATAAAAAAAATTTCCCACGAAAAAACGGCGCCTTACTTTCCCGGCTAAAATATTTTATGTCGCCGCAAAAGGCTGTTGTCACCGTAAACACTGACGCCGCAAAAGGTTATCTGATTTTTATTAAAAATTTTATTGTTTTTTAATAAAAAAAATTCCCACGAAAATAGGGCGCGCCATTTTCCCGGCTAAAGGGTTTTCTTTTTTTAATCAAATATGTAATTTTTCATTACTAGTTGATTTAGATTAATCTATTCGGATTTAATCAGTCTACTTGGATTTTGATCGACCTATTCAGGCTTTAATCAATCTAGTTGGACTGTAATTGATATATTTTGGCTTAGATTGATCTAGTTGGACTTGAATCGTTCTAGTTGTTGGGCTTTAATGGATCTAGTTGCGTTTAATCAATGTAGTTGGGCTTTAATTGATATAGTTGGGTTTTAATGGACCTAGTTGCCTATAATAGATCTAGTTGGGCATTAATCGACTTAGTTGGGGCTTTTATGGATATAGCTGAGCTTTAATCGATGTTATTGGTCTTTAGTGGATATAGTTTGTTTTTATGGATATAGTTGGACTTTAATTGATATAGTTGGGTTTTAATGGATCTAGTTGCCTCTAATAGAAATAGTTGGGCATTAATCGACTTAGTTGGGGCTTTTATGGATATAATTGATGGTATTGGGCTTTAATGGATCTAGTTGGGCTTTAATTGACATTATTGGGTTTTAATGGATCTAGTTGGACTTAATGGATCTACTTAGGTTTAATGGATCTAATTGTGTTTTAATCGATCTAGTAGGGCTTGAATCGAGGTTATTGGGTTTTGATGGATCTTGTTGGACTTAATGGATCTATTTAGGTTTAATGGATCTAATTGTGTTTTAATCGATCTAGTTGGGCTTGAATCGAGGTTATTGGGTTTTAATGGATCTAGTTGGACTTAATGGATCTACTTAGGTTTAATGGATCTAATTGTGTTTTAATCGATCTAGTTGGGCTTGAATCGAGGTTATTGGGTTTTAATGGATCTAGTTGGACTTAATGGATCTACTTATTGGGTTTTTGTGATCTCCTCGTATCAAACTGACATGAGAAAGTTGTGGATCTCAAACCTAACTGGATTGAGATACACGACATACTTTGTGACCAAACTGATCAAAAGTTTTCTCAATCAAACCAAACAAGTTTCATTTATGTGGAAGCGATAAGGATTAAAAAACCTGGAAAAGCTATCCACAAATCTTTTCGTTTACTTACACAATTAACCAATAAAGTTTTTAGGATTATTACCTGGATTGCTCAAGATTGATCCACCCGTGATCGACCAAATGAATATCCCTCAAGCTGGATTGAGCCCCGATATCATGAACAAGCTGTAGCGCGAAGAACTTGATCAAAAAACCGAACTGGTTTGGGAGCTGTGGTTGGCGTCGATCAAGAGAGTGAGAGAGAGAGAGAGATTTACTTATTCGAATTACAGGTCCTCACAGGTGTGACCCTCAAGTGTCTTATATCATTGGATCTGCAATTACTTGGTTTGTCAACTTTTGCACATAATTACTAACACTACTTAGGTTTAATGGATCTAATTGTGTTTTAATCGATCTAGTTGGGCTTTTATAGATATAATTGATCTAGTTGGACTTTAATGGATCTAGTTGGGCTTGAATCGAGATTATTGGGCTTTAATAGATCTAGTTGGGCTTGAATCGAGGTTATTGGGTTTTAATGGATCTAGTTGGATTTAATGGATCTAATTGTGTTTTAATTGATCTAGTTGGGGTCTTTATAGATATAATCGATCTAGTTGGACTTTAATGGATCTGGTCGGGTTTAATCGATATAGTTGGGGCTTTTATAGATATAATCGATATAGTTGGACTTAATGGATTTAGTTGGGTTTAATCGATCTAGTTGGGCTTAATATATATAGTTGAGTTTAATTGATCTAGAGTTTAATCGATCTGTTTTCATTTTTGTAGAAAACATTTTTAGAAAATAGAGTTGAGTTTTTATTTTCGGTTTTCTATGAAAATTTTAGAAAACATGTTTGGTAGAAATGATGGAGTTTTCATTTTCCATATTTGTAAATTAAGAAAAGACATAAAGAAAACTTTGAAAAACAACTAAAATTGATTTTCTAATTATATAAAATTTTAGAAAAATGAAATTTTCTAATTGAACCAAACCTAAAAATAGCTGGAAAAAAAAAGAGAGGCGGGAACCTTCCCCCCAAAATTTTCCCAAAAATTGAATAAACCCTACTTCCCTTGTCTTCTTGTTCTTTCTATTGAACGATTTTGAAGACTTGTTCTCTTCAAGACTCTTCTCTCGCACCAGGCTCGTTTTCGAGGACAAGCTTCTCCATCGATCGCTACTCTCTCATTTCCTCCATGGTCGTTTGCTGCACTCCATCTCGTCGATAAGGGCTTGGATTTCGATTTCGATTGGCAATCACCAGGTAAGATTTCGATTCCATAACATCCCCAATGCTCTTCGATTTATACATGAACGATTTTGATTTATACATGGCTGGAACAGCCCCTTCGATTTATACATGGTTTTGGAACGATTTTGATTTTGATTCCCCTTCGATTTATACATGGTTGGAACGATTTTGTTTTTGTATCGATTTGGAACGATTTCCAGCTTCTAGTTGTAATGATTTGCTGCGATTTGTAACCTAATTTGTATCGATTTGTAAACTAATTTATACATCCTGATTTTATATTCTGATTTGCTTCACATCTTGATTTTGTATCTTGATTGTGTATAAGCCATAGGGTTGCTTATTTGGTATAAGCCATAGGGTTGCTTATTTGGTTGCTTTTGTGTATAAGCCATAGGGTTGCTTATTTGGTTGCTTTTATAAAGCTCATTAAGCCATTGAGTTTTATAAAGCTCATTAAGCTTATTAAGCTGTTGAGTTTTATAACTTAAAAATTAGTCTTATAAGATTCAGGTTATAAGTTTCATTAAGCTTATTAAGCCGTTGAATTTCTATATATTGAGTTTCATTCACTGTTTGTTTCGTTACAGATTCAGAAGCCGGGTTGCAGCAGGCTGGTGTCCCAAATTATTACTCATCTGAATTCTTTCAGTCTTGTTTTATGTGGTGAGTTTACTAATTTGATGATATGAATCACAGTAATTTTTTAATACAACATTCATGTGTATTTAGTTGCAAAATTTTTTCTACTCTGTTATTTTATTGTATCATATAAAATTTTAGACTCATTGTTTTTGTTGCTATGATTCATGGTTTTATTAAGAGTTATAGATTGTGGTCTTTAACTGTGATATGTGCCATCATTCCAGAGGTAAAAGGAAAGCAAACTTTCATTATGTTACAATGAGAACTTCTATCATATTTTAGTTGCAAAATCACATATACACAGAAAGTAAAGGGTGTGTTTGCTTGCTTACTGCTTAAAGGATTAAAAGAGGTGGAAATATGAATTTTGTTTCATTGTTTGGTTCTTTCTTGCCTAGTTGCTTAGATGGGTATATTGTGAATTGTCATTTGTGATAGAAAAATAGAAAAACCATGATTTGTGATTTATACTTTGTTATAAACATCATATCATTTCTATTGTTTAATATGTTTGTTTTTTTTTTGTTTAGAAAACGCAGTCATATATCATTTTAGGTGATGTATATTATATTTTATTATATGGGGTTTTGGTTTATACCCCCCCCCCCTCGGATTGGTGTTTTTGTGCTTCTTTTGTTCCTACTACTTGTATTAAAATTGGATGATTGAACCTTGAGACTATGGACAAGATCATGAAAAATTCGGCTTTGTATCAGGGTACTAATATGTTTCTTGTTAATATTTGAACTTCAGATCTTGAGAGGAATAAAAGAACTAGTGGAGTTAAAGATTTAACTACAATGGAAGAAAGAGGAACTCATGAAGAGATCGTGAAATACATTTGAGTTTGGATTCGATTTTCTGTATTTTGAAATTTGATTTGATTTTGTATTTTGGATTTGATTTTCATATTTCTGTATTGATTTTGGATTGTTATGGAATTAGGAAATGAGATTTGTATACATGAAATTCTAGTTTTTTTTATCAAAAACGGAAGCCTCTGCGATTGATTATTAGCGACGGATTTTCTGCCACCGAAACCATTCTGTTTTGTAGTGAAAAGTCACATACATTTGTCGCAAAAGAATGTAGATGAATTAATATTTATTAAAAACATATCGTCGCAAAACCTTAATTGTCGTCGCAAAAAGTCAAATCAAATATCAAAATTTATTAATATTTAATTAATTATTGTCGCCGCAAAAAGTATATAATGTCGTCGCAAAAAGAGAATTAAAATATTTATATTTAATTAATTACTGTCGTCGCAAAAAGTAAAGTGTCGTCGCAAAAGTGAGACACGTGTCACAAGGCTAGGTCAAGTCTCGTCGCCGCTTAAAACCAAGTCTGTCGCCGCAAAAACTTTTTTACCACGAGTCTTTAGCGGCGACCCTGTTGCGACGACGTGACGTCGCAAAAGACCTTTTGGGGCGAAAAAATGGCTTTTGCGACGACATTTGTCGCCGCAAAAAGTGTTTTTTTTTTTTTGTAGTTATAAATCTTAAAGTTACTTATAGTTAAGTTTCTCGTAGGAGCATAAAACGACCCTCCTTCATAATTAATTTTAATTTTATAATTAAAATAAAAATGGAATTAATTATAAACACTAATTAATTAATTAATGTTTTAACTCCTATAATTAAATCTTCAAGATTGTAGCCCAAATATCATTTTAGGCCCTTGATCAAACTGTCGGTCCAGATTACAATTTTATGCCCATTGACACTTATCCAAAGTTACGAAATAAAATTGATGTTGATATTATAATTATAAATAATATTATTAAACTAAGGGTAGTTGCAAGGGATCAACAAGTGGTAACCGTTGATGATCAAATGGATGCTCCTGATTTGGTGGTAAGGGTAAATGTTTGAACTTTTCCCTAATGCACACAATTGAAACTCGCTCGTAGTGTTCCAATATTGTCTTCTTCATTCAACTCCACCGCATAACCTAACACGCTTGTTGGGATTACCCTTTTAATAGATTATCAGGTTACAACTAGTTTCTTGGGTTAAAATCTAAAATAGGTAGTAACTATAAGCTTGCATTGAACACACCTTGAAGAACTAATTATCAACTGTAAAAATTGAAAGAGGAGGGTTCATCATTGCTGCCTAGTTGTGCAAAGTATAACGGTATAACTATTGACAAACCTAGCAGATGTGATTTTTTTTTTATCATCTCTGTCTTCTCTTTAATGTTGTGTTTCACATAATCTTGCATGCATTCAAGCTTGTACAACAACTTCCTACCTTGATTATCTTACGATAAGAGTTCGAAGAAAATAGGTTTCTGGGCTACATTAAGTTCTTATTAAGTAAAAGGTTTTATCTACCAATGTTTGTATGTATTAGTGCCTTAGTGACAACATGATTATGATTGTGCAATTTGTATACAGAGTTATCTTATTTTGCGAACCAATCTATAAATTACTTAACTAATTTGAGATCAAACGGAAGAGGAGACAAACTGGTGCAAATGGCAATATAAAAATTGCAAAAGCTCTAGAAGAAAGGCAAGGCCAAAAACGGCTAAAACCCGAAAGTTGAATCCTAACTTGTTCCTTTGTTAGCACAATATCTGATACAGATCGGTTTCGAGCTGTATTAGGGGTTTTACGAGATCTCCGGAAGCCGAGAAAAGGGGTCGAAAGAAGAGAGAAAAGGGGCATCTAAACGTGCCCCGAGCGATAAATCACTCCGCCACATCACTGGAAGCCAACAACACATGCGTTTGTCAAACTGGATGATGAGTTAACTGTTGTCTAATAATCTAGTTAATGAACATGTTATGTTTGACAAAATATAATTTATAAGTATGTAAAAGGATCGAAAAATAGTATCTTCAATGAATAACCAATTACAAATACTTTGTAATATTAACTAAATATAATTAAAGTAAATTTCTAATAATATAATGTATGTATTATTATAGACAAGATAACAAAAAAATTAAATAATATAATAAATTGACCATAGGGCCTTAAAAACACAAGTACATCGAACACAAAATTAGGAAGACATGAAAAGGCAAAATAAGCAAACGCAGTTTACAAGAAGTAAACCTTAACAAGGACCCAGATTGAACGAGCAAATCTATCTATAGGAGAACAAAGGATCCTTTGCTAAAATTAGATTTTTTGGTCTCTATAGTTTTGATCTCTAAAATTACTTTTTTGGTCCTTGAAACTACATGTTTTGTCCCTTATTCAAGTACACTACATTCTGACTACTGTAATACATTGATGTTTGGTTATGGGTACTGGGGTCAGGAATAAGAATGATTATGAAAACTATTTGATTTAATATTGTATAACGGAATTATTCATTCAAATCCATTTTTTTCATTCCTGACCATAATAGGGTTAATGAACTTTTTATTTCTACATAATTCTTTTTTCTTCATGCATTGTTTAATCTATGGATGTTAAATGAAACATCTTTTGTATTTTGCAAGTTGTAGAAACATATTTTTTAATATGAAACAATTTTTCATTGAATATATTAGTTTAACCAAACAACATCAATGCAATGCTCATTCCAATTCTTATTCTCCTGCATTCCCATTTTCATTTTCATTCCTTGAAATGAACCAAAGAGGAACCACATATAAGGAGGGAAAATGTAAGTTATCCAAAAAGGAATCTATGGATCAACCGTTTTTTACCTGTTCGGTTCAACCGGTTGAACTGGGTTTTTGATAAAACCAGCGGATTCACTCCGGGCCGTAAATTGTCATAAAACCAGTGTTAATTGAATCAGTTTCTTCCCCGGTTTCCAGTTTGACCCAGTTTTTAAAACATTGGGCATTAACAACATAGACTAGTTTGGGATCCAAAACACGAAAAACTTTACGAATTTGAATGACTAAAATCATAAAGCATCCGTAAGCGACGGACCAAAAATGTTATCCACTTACTCGTTTTAAAGTAAATCACAGAGGATTGACGCGATTCATGGAGGGTGGAGATGATTAAAGGAGGGTGACCCGGTCAAAGCCGAATTTGTTGACCAGTTGAGTGGTTAAGAATCATCTTCACGTTTTCTTAAAAAGTTATGTCTCTCGCATGAACCTTTCTCTCTCTCTCTCTCTGTATATATATATATATATATATATATATATATATATATATAGGGGTGGGTTGAAATATGAACCACTTTTTGTTGTGAACGTGAGAACAGTCGAGAGCGCCACGTGGCACAAATCTTCGGTTACGGTGGACACGATCACGGAGGATTGACGCGATTCATGGGAGGGTGGAGATTATTAAAGGAGGGGACCCGGTCAAAGCCGTCTGTTGAGTCTGATACATTACCACTGCTGATGATTACCACTGCTGGCTTCGGAGAGTTACTACTGCTGATTAAGTGAAGGTTACCACTGCCAGTATGTGATGAATGAATGAAGATCAAGATTACCACTGCTATACCAGATTACCACTGCCTCTTGAAGATTACCATTGCTGGTTCTGAGATTAACACTGCTGGTGTACAGTTAACACTGCTTTTGTTTTACTACTGCTATCAAGATGAAGATAAGGAAAGGATTGCGATGACTTGAAGATATAGACAAGATACGATATGCTTGGAGATATTTTAGAGATTATCTTGTAAATCTAGTTTCCTTATTGTAATCTGTTAAGTCGTATATATAGCTGATAGGTTTTATTTTGTTAGATACGAGTTTTTTTATACCTTTTGTGTTAGAATTAAGAGCCTCAAGATTGTTCTTGTAATCCCTGCAATAGAGAAGTGTTGCACGTCTGTTTTGAGCCTGTTCAAACAGATTGGGGCTTGTAGTTGTAATCATTGAGCTATTGAAATCAATACAAACAGTTTGTTTAAATCCATTGTTCTGTTTTATAATCAAAGTGTTATTCCGCAAACTTCTTTGATTAAGTATTCTGATCTTGATATTGATTTCTAGATCCTGTCACCGTCTTTATTGATCTGATGAGTAACCGAGATTCGTTCTCACGTTCGCAACCAAAAATGAGTTCACATTTGAACTTTCCTCTCTCTCTCTCTCTCTCTATATATATATATATATATATATATATATAGGGGTGGGTTCAAATACAAACCACTTTTTGGTTGTGAACGTGAGGACAACCGAGAGCGCGCCACGTGTCACTCTGAATTTTCGCGACTTAGTGTTATTCAGACTGAATAAAGCGTTATCCAGTATGAATAACACTAAGTCGCCGAAAATTCAGTGACACGCGCGACTCGTACCCAAAAAGCCCGCGACTTAGTGTTATTCAGTCTGAATAACACTATTATTCAAACCGAATAACACTAAGTCGTGGGAAAAGTCGTGCGTGTCAGAAATTTTGTTGCCACGTGTCGCGCTCTGGGTTGTCTTCACGTTCACAATCAAAAAGTGGTTTGTATTTGAACTTTCACCTATATATATATATATATATATATATATAGGTAGTTTCATATTCAAACCACTCTTATATTACAAACCTTCTTATTCACCCTAGATTTTTGAAATGAGTGGTCAAGATGAAAGCAACATAAATATGGTAAGTTTAATATACTTTTTAATTAAAATTGATTAAAAAGGGAATGGGAAGGGTATAGGCGTCATTTTGGCGTGATATCAATTTAGGAATAAAGAATCATAATCATGATCCCTACAAACAAGGAAACCTCTTTCCTCTTGCTGTCATCATATTCTCAAGAATCAAGATGATAAAGCTTTAAGACGAAACCAAGCAAGCGGGAGCCTGGAGGTGAAACCAAGAAAACCAGTGCTGAAACGACATGATGGTCGTAGGTGAAACCAAAAACTTCGAAAGTGAAACCGATCAAGCCGGAGGTGAAACTGGACATCATAACCGTGAAACCAAGCAGGCCGGAAAGTGAAACTGAACACAACTACCGGAAAACTCAAAAGCACCTACCGGAAAACTCATACGTACCAACCGAAAAACTCAAAAGCACCTGCCGGAAAACTCAAACGCAACCAGAACTCAAACCCACCTACAGGGAAACTCGAACCTATGCACCTACCGGAAAACTCAAACGCAAAAAAACTCAAACGGAATTGCCATGTGAAACCGAACACATCAAAACAAAATCTCTGGAAGGATTTCATTTTAGATATCATAAGTAAGATGATAGAAAAATTAAAAGAAAGTTTTTTATTTAAATATATTATAATTATGGGACTTATATCTTCAATCTTCCCTTATTTTTTTATTGAAAAAATTTACCATAATTATCTATATTCAATTTGAAAAGACAAATGTACCCTTTTGATTTAAATCAATAAAAAATTAAATGTAAATTTTTGATTGGCTGGAAAGGGTTTGTAAGTTTGTAATTTAACATAGGTTTGCAAATGATCGCTCCTATATATATATATATCTTATATATATATATATATATATAATCATGACCCCATCTATATTTTTTTCACCAATTTTTGTCAAAATTTTTAAAATTTCCTACCTTTTACTATTTGGTTTTAACTAGTTATTAAGAGCCCGGGCTTTGCACCGGGTTATAAAATGTAATAGATTTTATTATAAGTAGTAAGATGGGTTTATATGAAACATAAGTTTGTACATATGCTGTCATACGAAATATTAGTATGACGGACTTCAAGCATTGTGTTGGGTGTTTATCTATATGTTTACAGTAAAAAAGAGGTATATAGTGCAACTGGTGTCTATTTTATGTCGTTATATTGAAGTAAGAAACTATAGAATTGATTTCAAAGAGTATAATGGCCATTTTGCCCACTAATTTAAGGGATTAATGGATGTCCGTTAACATGAGAGACAAAATCCATAACAACTCCATATTTGAAGGTGTATTTTGTAATAAGTTAACTTTAAATACCAAATCTATAACATTTGACAAACCTAAGGGACCAAAGCTTTGGAAAAAATAATCATGTCTTATGAATAGTTTAATGAAATTATTTGATTATTTTCTTGATTAAAGTTATAATAATTTATAATCAACCAAAATAAAATGTGTTGATAAAATAAATAAAGATAGTAAAAAGTAACAAAATATGAATTATGTAATTTGTGAATAACTAATATAAAGAATGATTTACTATAAGTAGACATATGTAATTTAATCAAACATTTTTTGGGATAATTAACTAATAAATTTAGTAAAGTTGGATGGAAGGATGAAAATGGAAAGAAGATAAAAATTACAGGAATGAAAAAAGAAGTTTCTAAAATCAGAAATGAAAAATGTAATAAACATCAAACAATAGGGACCAGAATGGTAAGTTAGTCAATTATTTTATTAATTATTTCCCATTAAAAAACAAAATTTAGCTGCTTTTAGAAGTTGGAGTTAAAATGTGTAAAAGACAAAATGGCATAGTTGTAATTAAAGTAACTTTGAAGGTCAATTTCACATCTTTCCTCACAAATGTATGGTATATATAATTTTAGACAATAAAAATATAATAATAGTAATTCACAACCCCACCTAGATTTTTTTCACCAATATTTGTCAAAATTTTTAAAATTTCCTACCTTTTACTATTTTGGTTTTAACTTTTGGCAATAAAAATATAATAATTTATTAATTGTTATGGTAAAACAAGATATAAAAAAATAGAGTGTCAGGTTCATACGAGAACCCTAACTATTTGTGAGAACGCAAGAAACTTTAGCAACGTACAAAATTACAAATAGGGTGACAATTCTCGACACGACATGAAATACAATACGAACCAGACATGAAGATAGATGGGTTTGGGTTGAGTTTCTGCCGCACTAACCCATTTATTTTGCGGGTCATGTTCTGATTGGTATATGGGTTTACAAGTCAACCCGTCAACCCATTAAAGTTATTAATGTATGAAATCTCATGTTCTCTTATGTATGCTTGCGTATCTGAAAACCTTAAGACGTCGTACTTTGAATAATTCATCACATTATAATATCCTAACTTCTTTTCTCGTACGACCTATCAACGCATCGTCACGGCCCTTAAAAATTTCCTAGTATATATATATATAAAAGCGTGTTTATGCCGCTATCTAACAAGGTGAGTGGGCGTCCATGAACAAAATCATGTGTGATTTTGTTGGTTCCTTCGTTTCTGTAAATTGGTTTTGTTCTTATTTGAATCTAATTTTATATATATTTAATATATGGGTGATGGGTTCAAATTAAAATAAAATCTATTTAGAAGAACACAAAAAAAAAAAAAACCGAATAAAAATAAGATTGTAGCCCAAATATCATTTTAGGCCCTTGATCAAACTGTCGGTCCAGATTACAATTTTAGGCCTACTGACACTTATCTATACTATTATATAAAGAGAATAACTCAATGTGTTAGTTATTTTGTTCAACAAAACTGATTTACACACTTACACTTTACCCCCTGTAGTTAGTTATTAAATCTTGTTTTAGTCCTTTAGTTTTTCATTTTCTATCTTAAACCCTTATCATATAATCTAAATAATTATATATTATGAATAAAAATATATTAAAATTACATTTTTTATTTTACAAAGTATAGCATCATAATTGTCTCGTCAATACCTTCGAAATGAACCCAATATTGAATATTTTTATGCAATTATTTTATATAATGGTAATAATTTTATTTCAAATTTCAAGATTAACTATTCAATTTTTCAAGATTATTAAATATTCATTCTATAATATTTAATTTATAACTTACGATTTATAACTTCCAAGATTTTGTTTTTCATTAGTACCTTTCCTTATAAAAGAATCACATAAAAGAATTGAGTTGAAGATGGATGTGTAACTAGCCCCTTGTAGAATTGTTTTAATTAACAGTTATATGACTTTTAGTTTTTGGGTATGTTCCAAAAAGTATACTTGATGTCCTTCCTTGAAGAAAAATGAGTTCATTCATTCTAGAGAAACTTGATGGTTATGGATTGGTTGTAAGTTGGTTGCTTATTAGTTATTACCAAGAATAATATATAAAGCCTTTTTGACCCTACATAAGAAAATTTGTCTTCGGTTTTAAAGTTATTTATTGGATCAACATACATCAAAGCTTTCCGTGAAGAATGCGGCACGAGCTATTGGAATTGTATGGTTTATGCCGGTGTCAAATTCAAAGAAAAATAAAATAAAATGACAAATAAAAAATAAAATTAGAAATGTTATTCATAAGATTTTTACTCCAACTATTTTTTAAATATTTTTAATAATTTACATCTTTCTGCATTGTAGTAATAGGTATATAAAGTATTAATGTGTAAGTTGGTCATTGAATGTTAAGCACCAATGTTTTGAATTTAAAAACCACATTATCCATCAACAACCTTTTTGAAAATACGACACATTCGAACATATTAACTTTCAATTTGCAACATAAGACCACATAGATTAATAAAATTAACATATCTAAATCGAGTTTTTGGCTTTGATATTAAGATTTTTCGCGCCGCATCGCGCGTGGGTAAGTATCTAGTTCAAAGTTACGAAATAAATTTGATGTTGAAATTATAATTATAAATAATATTATTAAAATTAAGATATAGGAAAATGACAATCCTTTGGTACCTTCTAAGGTACTCTCTCTCTCTCTCTCTCTTCTCGATGCCTTGGATCATTTGAACCTTCCCCAATCTCTCTCTCTCTCTTATATATATATATATATATATGTATATATATACATTCACAATCCTTTCTTATTCGTATGCGACTTTGCCCTAGATAACACAATCCTCTTGTGGATTAATTTGTTGTTGAAGCATTTTGATTTCAACTTAAAAGTAAGTTTTTAATTCTGTTTATTTGCTTCAATTCTTCATCTTAGTTAATTGTTAAGCCTTCATTCCTCATCCTTAATTGTTGATTCCAACCAATCGATTATTTTCAACATCTGTCTTCCACCCAATGTTGAAGAATAAAGAAATTTAAAACAACTTAATTATGCTTTTCAAAATAAAATTTTTATATAAAGTGTTTGTTTGGATTAGCTTAGAATGGAATTACACGGCCTTGACTATCTATGTATCAAATCAACAACGGATTGATTGAAATTGAAACCATTTAGGTTGATAAGTCGGCTGTTAGAGTGTGTGTTTGGGATTTAGCGATATATAAGTAACACTAAAATAACTACTATAATGTTATATATATATATAGGGGTGGGTTCAAATGCGAACCACTTTTTGGTTGTGAACGTGAAGACAATCGAGAGCGACACGTGGCGGAAACTAGTCAATAAATGTGACTTTGAATGTGGCCCCCCCTTTAATTCAGTGTCCCCTCTCATGAATCGCGCCTAGTCATCCGCCGTGGACTTGA
Source organism: Centaurea solstitialis (assembly GCA_030169165.1). Lineage (NCBI taxonomy): Eukaryota > Viridiplantae > Streptophyta > Magnoliopsida > Asterales > Asteraceae > Centaurea > Centaurea solstitialis. The sequence continues at coordinate 137,388 of JARYMX010000040.1, read as the reverse complement.
CGTGGCGCCTAGTCATCCGCCACGCATCGCACTCTCGGTTGTACTCACTTTCACAACTAAAAAGTGGTTCACATTTAAACCCACCCCTATATCTATATATATATATATAAGTCAATAAGTTAGAATGGAATGACTTATTTTCGGGACAAAAGTTTCGTAGCCTTTTCTAATATTCATCCTTGGTACAGGCTGTTACATATAGCACATTAATTGGTACCATGGCCGGCCGTAAAAAGATCACACCCGCCCCGGAGCTTCCACCCGAGATATTGTTATTCCACATACTACCAAGGCTGCCGGCCAAGTCCTTACTCCGTTTCAAGTGTGTTTGCACCCAATGGAGGTCCTTCCTAGCAACGCCCTTGTTTGCCAACATCCAGCTCCACCATGCAACCGCTGCCGACCGCCGTGAAAAACTTGTTTTCTGTACTATCGGATCAACATCACCATGCAACTTCCTGACCATTGATTGCGAAGATGGTTTAGTTGCCCAGCCTCGTTGTTGCCCTTTCCCAGGCTTTGCTGCTTCGACAGTAACGTCTTCCGTAAATGGACTCGCATGCATGGGCATATGGAAGAACGCTCAAGAATTCTCTGATCTAATACTATGGAATCCGTTAACGGGCGAGTATAAAACATTATCCAGGCCCGTCGATAGAAAATGCTACAGCACGTCTTTTACCGCGCTTGGGATGTATCACACCCGTACCGATGACGACTACAAGATTTTACGTATAAACGCTGATAGCAGCGTTTACTTATACTCGTTGAAATCCGACTCCTGGAGAAAGCTTGAGTCAGAACTGGACTACCATGAACGCATACCCTATGCCGGTGATCATCACGATTTGTTGGATGAAAGCCTCCATTTCTTGATGAAGCTCAAGACAAGATACTTAATTATAAGGCTCGACCTCAAGACGGAGAAGTTCACAAAGATAGCGGTTCCCTCTACTTGTCCATATGGGTGTTTGAGGTTTGTGGTTGGAAAGGGTTGCATTCAGCTAACGATTTTCAAAGCAGATCTTTCTTCTGGAACACGGACCATCGAGGAATGGCTGATGGATGGAGGTGGCAATTGGACGAAAGTGGTAAACAGCAGTTGTTCAATACAGGACTCGTCTTTTCAGGGACCGTTGTATTTGATGAGGAATGGAAATTGGCTCATGTGTACCAACAACGGCATTTGCAAAGTAGACCCTGCAGGGAACAACGCCAAGGGCCACCACTTGTCTTCAACTCCTCCCATCATCGTCACGTACCAGCTAGGAATTTACATCGAGACTTTTGTGTCACCCAATCAATATGTTCATTGATCGCTACTAACTAACAGACAGCAACTTCCTTCAATTTATTTTTTTGTAGATACTTTCTTTTCTCTTCCTACCTATCTCATCTATATACCCAAAATTGAATTGAATTAAATATTGTTTTTGCATCTAAATACGACTCTCGAATGTTCTTGTGCATCATAAGGTTAGAAACCCCTCTAGATTGTATATGAAGCCGATGTAACCCGCCTATCCACCATCCAGTTTTTTCTCTATTTTTAAACTAAGGGTAGTTACAACGGATCAACAAATGGTAACTGTTGATGATCAAATGTTGTGTTTCACATAATCTTGCATGCATTCCAGCTTGTACAACAACTTCCTACCTGGATTACCTTACGATATGAGTTTGAAGAAAATGGGTCGTTTCTGGACTACATTAAGTTCTTATTAAGTAAATGGTTTTATCTACCAATGTTTGTATGTATTAGTGCCTTAGTGACAACATGATTATGATTGTGCAATTTGTATACAGAGTTATCTTCTTTTGTGAACCAATCTATAAATTACTCAACTAATTTGAGATCAAACGGAAGAGGAGACAAACTGGTGCAAATGGCAATATAAAAATTGCAAAAGCTCTAGAAGAAAGGCAAGGCCAAAAATGGCTAAAACCCGAGAGTTGAATCCTAACTTGTTCCTTTGTTAGCACAAATATCCAACGATGACATACCCCTGTAAACTTGAGACAATCATATTTATTCCATCATGTTATTAACCAATTCTTGCTATTCAAAGTAAAAAAGAAAGTGTCAATTCAAAGCTTGTTTTATAAGATGCACAAACTTCTAGACAAACAATATAGAACTTAACTATACCTTTTGTTTTTACAACCCATATTGTACTATTACTTGTACTATGTTTGCATATCATTCATTTATTCAGACAAAAAACAAGAGATTTATGGCCTTGACCATAAAAAAAATTCTTTTCTAAACGTTCATTATAGGTCAAAGGCACAACTTCATTATTCTTGGATACACTAACTTCTACCTATCTTGCAACGGTACAAGACGTTTTAGCTTATATGCTTCCTCTTCTACAACTTAGCTGGTCGGTTTCCATACTTAAAACACCTAGTAGAGAACCGTCTTCACTTGGCCCCTATTTGTTAACACCTTGCTTCACATCCATTACCTTTTTGTTTAAATTTGGTGTGTAACAGAAGTATGCGTTTGCAACATAAGTATCTAACTATAAATCTGTTTTTACCTTCTTTTACGTTAGAAAAAACATAAAAAGGTGAAGCGAGTCTTTAAAACCTTGTCTTTAGATTTAAGTATGGATGCCCACACAAACTAATAAGCATAAAAAAAAAATCAAAAGACAAATCACCATCCTTTGACCTCTATACATACCTGCAAAATTTATATATATCTTAGGCTGCTCGCACCGCCCTAGTGGCTTCACAGCGGGTTGGAGAGAAGGAACCCGGCGGCTTCTTTGGGTTGGGTGCATGGGCTGGGCAAGCCGGCGGCTTGGGAGTTGTTTGGGTTGGGAGAGCCGTTTGGCAAACGGCTCTCTCAACGGTAAAAAATCTAATTTTTTTTTACATTTTTTTTTCAATTTTTACTCCTATAAATACTCATTTAATCCAACTTCTTTTTTCACACAAACAACCTTCAATTCTTCAACTCTTTTCTCACACAAACAACCTCCAATTCTTCAAACCTCTCACTCTTCAAACGATGAATCCAAACGATCGAAACATCGCATCACGGCGCGCGAAATGTAAACGTCGGGCGGAACCCGAGACCCCTTCGAAGCCCTCTTTCAAAGTCGACGTTACGCATACCGGGTTCCCTCCAGAATATCCACCCGATTACAATGTCGACATTTCGCCGAAAGGTTTTTGTATCACAATTACTCATCCTCAAGTTCCTCAACCCGGGAGCTCTTCACAACCCAATCAACCCGGGAGCTCTTCACAAGCTCCTCAACCGTTTCCTTATCAACCGTTTCCTCCACAATTTCCTCCAATGGATTTTGGTTCTCCTTATCAACCACAATTTGTACCCGGTTACCAACCCAATTACCAACCCGTAAAAGAGGAAGACACTTCCGATGAGGAAGAACTTTCACCAACGACCCAACAAGAGAGAGACATTATGTTTTTGACCACCTCGCACGGCCATCTCCGGGGTAAAAAGCTCTTCATTACTATCAACCGAAAAGAGGAGATCAAAAAAAAATATGGCTTATAATTTTTAGTTTATTTAATGTTTTAGTTTATTTTATTTAATTATGTAATGTTTAATTTTAATTTTTAGTTAATTAATTATGTAATTTTAATTTTTAGTTAATTAATTATTAATCTTATTATTAATTAATTAAATCCATATTTTATTTAATTAATGTTATTTAATTAAATGAAATAAATAAAATAAATTGAAAAGTGAGAGGGTTGGGAGGGTTGGGTGTGTGTTGTAGAGGGTTATGGGAGGGTAAAGAGAGGGTTGACCAAAAGCTGATGTGGAAGCTGATGTGGCATTCAAAAAGTGAGTGGGTTGAGAGGGTTGGAGAGTATGGGTGCGTGTAGCCTTAGAACATCCTTACCCGTAGACTCTCAACCCAATCAACTCAATCGCTACATCAGCGTCACATCAACTTTCCACTATCTTATCCAATCCATCCACACAATGGTAGACTCTCAACCCAATCTAAATAATTAAAATTAAAAAAATAAAAAAAGAAGAAGAGAGAGATAGAGAGAAAGGAGAGAGAGGGTGGGGTGGGGTGGGGTTGGTGCATGGGTATAGTCTAAGGAATCGGTTTGAGGAAGCCGATGGACTCTCTACCCAATCATCCTCGGCGGTGTACCCAATCACTCAATTGAACCCAATGACAAGCCGAAGTCATCGGGTAGGATGGGCTGCGGATGGTCTTAAACCTTTCAATAAAATCCATCGTAAAGACATTATAATAAACAACCTTAAGTTGATTTCACATTATTTAAATTGGGTAAATATAATTATGTAGATTGTATTGACCTTGAGTGAAATTAAAACCATGCCAACATTTACTTGTTAGTTTCTATACTTCTGTTTAGCTTGAAGGGTGGTCTCAACTCTCAAGGTCAATAAAAACCTACAGCAATAGCCAATAGCTATTTTTATTTTCTTTTTTGTAGCAAGGTATTTCTTTTTTCTTTTTTTGTAGCAAGGTATTTCTCAAGGTGTATATACCAAGTTGACTAGACTTGGTATAAACAATGGAAATTGACAGTAATATATAATCAAAATTCTTATTACAACCCATATATCAACATAAATTCATTTGGGTTTATGGCCCCTTTTTCTTGTTAGACATGGATGAATGCATTTGGATACTTCAATGTAGGCCTTACATTTGCCAACCTTTTCAAACAATGAAATTTTATAAGTTCAAGATGTTTTATTGATACAAATCATGTCTAGCTCAGTTGGTCTTCCTAAGGGCATTGAACACACCTTGAAGAACTAATTATCAACTGTAAAAATTGAAAGAGGAGGGTTCATCATTGCTGCCTAGTTGTGCGAAGTATAATGGTATAACTATTGACAAACCTAGCAGATGTGATTTTTTTTTATCATCTCTGTCTTCTTTTTAATGTTGTGTTTCACATAATCTTGCACACATTCAAGCTTGTACAACAACTTCCTACCTTGATTATCTTACGATAAGAGTTTGAAGAAAATGGGTCGTTTCTGGACTACATTAAGTTCTTATTAAGTAAATGGTTTTATCTACCAATGTTTGTATGTATTAGTGCCTTAGTGACAACATGATTATGTTTGTGCAATTTGTATACAGAGTTAGCTTCTTTTGTGAACCAATCTATAAATTACTTAACTAATTTGAGATCAAACGGAAGAGGAGACAAACTGGTGCAAATGGCAATATAAAAATTGCAAAAGCTCTAGAAGAAAGGCAAGGCCAAAAACGGCCAAAAACTGGTGCAAATGAAATTATTTGATTATTTTCTTGATTAAAGTTATAATAATTTATAATCAACCAAAATAAAATGTGTTGATAAAATAAATAAAGATAGTAAAAAGTAACAAAATATGAATTATGTAATTTGTGAATAACAAATATAAAGAATGATTTACTCTAAGTAGACATATGTAATTTAATCAAACATTTTTTTGGATAATTAACTAATAAATTTAGTAAAATGGTTGGATTCTTGCCAGAATCAACCAAAATCAAGAAAGATTAATCTTGAGAACAAACCCATACCAAACCACAAGCGTATTCTTCTGGTTTTGGATAATTAGATAACCAAGTAAAGAAGTATAACCCATCAGTTGTGATTCCCAGAAATCAAAATCATTATCGAGAGAGGGAGAGATTAGGGGAAGGTGGAAGATGATAACCGTTTTAGAATTTTAATAACTGTAGTATAGATGTAGATATGGTCCATCATCAAGTTTGTTCCTAACAGTACCAAAAGGACATAGGTTGCTTGAAATTCATGGTAATCAGGAGCTACTAACAAATAAATCTCTCAAAATGTTATGATTCACATGATGTATATAACTGAGAATGCGTAAACTGATAAAGATTTGAAAATTTCCTTTTATAGTAACATTAAAAAACGCTTTTTAATTGCTAAACATTTTTTTAACCTATTGGTAATAACAATTGTTGGGAGATTCTCTTTCACCAATTGTTGGGAAAAAGTCCGACTTGAAAAACAAGGGTTTAGCGAGCCTGAGCCCTGAAGTATCACCTGGCCCAGACGACAGCTAAATAAGAATAAGCTCCGTAAAATATTTTGGTACAGGTTCGGGCCTAGGCCCAACCCAAAAGCTCTAAACTAAAAAAAGTTTGACAAAACCCATTTAAGCATGAAAAACCCCAAAAACTCAATATAAAATATCATATCAGACCCTTTTATATTAAACCATTCTTTATATTTTTTATTCTCAAATTACACAATTTACATTTTGTTACCTTTTAATTTATTTTATCAACACATTTTTGTTTTATTGATTAATTATAAATTATTGAAACTTTAAATAAAAGATACAATCAAGTAATTATAACTCTACAATTCCCAGGAAAAAATATTACTGTACCATACAATTTGGAAGAAAAAATAAATGTAACCCTAGAAATCGCTTAAAATATTACTATACCATACCATTCCCATGGTTAATCTTAGTAAGTAACCGCCCATGATCAGTCTTGACCGTCAGGATAAAGTTTGGATGGCTAAAATTAAGTTCACAAGTTCACACAAAATATTGGTTCATAATTGATTATTACTCTATAATTATTTACAACCCATTTCTAACGTGAAGCTGATACAACCTATGAAATCTTGTAAAATTCTATGAAACATCCCCTATTTAATATAAAATATATGGAAAATCAATTATTATGGAATATCGATGATTATCGATACGTTTCACAGAATTTTATAGGGTTGCATCGGTTTCACGTTAACTATGGGTTGTAGGAAGGAAGGGAGGATGATGGGAAATCGTTGGACAATTATAAAAACCAAAAAGTTGATTCACTATATTTCTTTTTTGAACGTCAGATTACACACGCCCAACTAAGCAACTCCTAAAATCTACTCCTAAATCTACATTATTGTCCATGATGGGACTCAAACCCAAAACCACACCTTATAAACAATCCAAATGCTATTGGGCCACATTGATTTCACTATTTTAGATAAGTTATTAAAGATGCTATAAAAGATTGTTTAAACATAACTTCAAGTATTGCATGACACACATGCATGTGTATGAGAATATCATTTACGAACCAATGAAAATGATCGTAATCTGGAGAATCATCATCATCATATGCTATTTGACATGATTTTGTATGACTTGGAGTTGGTATACATATATTTATTTCACTATCTATATAAACATTTTTGTATGTTTGAAAAAAAGAAACAAAAACAAAAACCGAATACTCATAAATAAATGCAGTGCAAAACAAATCTATATTTAGACGAATAAATTCAAATGAAACAATACCTTATGACAATCGTTTTCACATTTTTTTTTGAAGAGGTATCCCAGACCACATTGGGTCCAGACTAATCCTATGGCAATTTTTGGGCCAAAGCCCGACTGCTAAAGCATGCAGCCCGGGGTCGAAGCCCCCACATTTATCATAATATATGGGGTTCTTAAATGATCAATCCCATAATCAAATGAAAATCACAAATGGATCAAAGAATAGTGTGTTTTCACAGCATTGTTTCATATTAATGAAACAAAAGATGCACGTTGTAAAACAACATTTGCAACTCATACACGTATAGTTGGTTGGTTCGATTTGATTCTCACAAACCGGGTCCGTACGGCTTGGTATTATTCTTTTTTGGGTTAAGTTTGGTCGGCTCCTTAGTTTTTTGTGTTTTGAGCTGCTGTTACAATCGGGCCCGGTCTGTTTCGTCTGGTCTTATTGTCTATTGCATAACCTTGAGTGTAATCCGTTGGTTGGTCAATTATATGTTTGCCATTTAAAAAATGATATATTTCAATCAAAGGTTATCTTATACATTGTATTGGAAAGTATGAAATCAATATTATTCTTATTTTGTGTTAGACAAGTCGCCCTATTTAAACTATTGTTAGTTTAATTGATTATAGAGCCTTTTTGATTTAGAAAAAAGGTTAAGATGTGTGTATTGAAATCGGGATTTTTATTTGATGATTTGAGTAATGTGAGTAGAATGAATGGTTCCATTTTAATGCAATTTTCCCTTTATTTAATTTATCAACACATTTTTGTTTTATTGATTAACTATAAGTTATTGAAACTTTAATAAAAGGTACAATCAAATAATTATAAAACCACAATTACCAGGAAAGAATATTACTACATACAATTTGGAAGAAGAAAACAAATGTGACACTGGAAATCGCTTAAATTGCAAGACTGTAATCGTTGTTAAATTACAAGATTGCCATTGTGGTAAAATCACAAGACTATTGATTAATTATAAATTAATCAATAGTAGACCATTCTTTATAGTTAAAATCATTCTTAAGTCATTGAACTATTTCCTTTGAATGAAAAAAAAAAATCATTAAACTTTCATTTTTCGATTAATTAAGTCCATAAACATTTTTATAATAAACATATCATCAAAATTTGGAAAATTTGCTACTTTCTATGTTGTAATTTAAATATTGTTATATGTTTACTTTTAAAACATTTTAAGTCGGTTATAGATATTTTTATTTTTTGTCTAAAGATTGTAAATAACTAAAATTTGAAAGATTAACGATTTATTGACGATTTGATGGTTTTTTCAGTTAAAATGAAAACGTTTAATAGCCTTTTTATTTAACAAATTAATAGTCTAACAACTTATCCATTTAAAAACAGAATGATATTTGGGTTTTTTTGAACTTTTTTCTTTTCACATGTTATAAATTCGTCAGCTCTGGCTTCAAACAACAATAATTTAAATATCGTTAGTGAATATTTTCCAAAAATAAAGTACAATTATCTTTTTTTCATTTAATATTGATGGATTATTTTCAAGATTAAAGTATTATTACTCTTGAAAAACAGAAAAAAGTTTGTTTTTCCAAAGATGACTTCTATCTAATACCATTTTGCCATCAGGTCTTTGGCCTGGTGGTAGGGAGTTTTCCCTATGATGGGAGGTCTCGGGTTTGAGCCTTCTTTGAGGGTTTCTTCCTTGGGGTTAGTCTCCTCTAGGGAATATTTCCTTGGAGCAAGTGTTAGCAGCTCTACCGAATTAATTAGGGGGGGGGGGGGGTGTAGTGGAGTGGATTCGAACTCAGGACCCGGATCACTTGTTCGCAAGATCATCCGGGTTCGAATCTTGTGCCTCTACCGCTGAGACGAAGCCGTTCACAAAACAAAATCTAATACCATTTTATTTTGTTCCGCTTTAAAAAAAATCAAATTACAACCTTCATTTAACCACAATCTTTTTTTATAAATTAATTTATATTCCATTTTATTTTTCTTTCTATTATATGTTTGATTATTAGACTACTAGATCATACTTGCGCGCAATGCGGCGTAAAGTTTCTCAAATCTGTAATTATAGTAGTATAATTTATATAAAAAACACTAAACATTTTTTAGTTAATACATTTTTTTGTATTTTTTATGTGAAAAGGGTGAAAAAAAAAACGTATGAAAATGTGAAATATATTACTTCTTAAATATTCAATAGTGGGTTCATTCCGAAGGTATTGATGGGGCGATTATAGTAATATAAAATTATAAATTGTAAAAAAAGAAACGTAATTTTAATGCATTTTAGTTCATAATATACGATTATTAATATTATCTGATAATGGTGTAAAATAAAAAATGAAAAATTAAGGGATTAAAATTAAATAAATAACTAATTATATGTGTATTAAGTAAAAAATAGGAGATTAAAATTAAAATAAGTAACTAAAAAGTAGGAGATGAAAATGATAAACTTAAATGAACCAAAAGTGTAAAATGTGTCCAGATAGATGTTTTGGCAGAAAAATCCTAAAACCGACTCACCAAACGACGACACGTGGCAGTCCAATTACTCTTTTATTATATATAGATTGAATATAAAAAATAGAGTTAATTACAAATTTGGTCAATGTGGTTTGGTGGTTTTAACACTTTGGGTCCATTTTTAAAATAATTATGGATTTGGTACATGTGGTTTACATTTTATAACGTTTGGGTCCATGATTTCTAACTCTGTTAAACATTCCTGTTAAATGAATTAACTACAAGGGTATTTTGGTCTTTTATAGTTTTTTATTTTTATTAATACTTTCTTTTGATTTACATTTTATATAATATATTTTGTTATTTATTTAATATATATATATACACACATCCAAACACCTAAACTACATCCCCAACGGCCACCTCTCCGACCACCCCAGCGGCTACCGTAGGTCTTTCCCCAACTACCGCCGACTCACCGCCCAGCTCCACCGCCACTCGCCTTTTTCTTCTTCTTCTCCTTTCGTCTTCTACTTTTCCACCTAAATCAAGTAGACCAATGAACAGATTAGGCAAAACCAAAAAAATCGAAACTCGGATTGGAAGACGTAATCTGTTGAAATTGGTGATATAGATGTGATATAGGATCCAAGACGAACACAAGCCACTATCAAGTTGATGGAAATCGAGTAGAAATCGAGCTTATGGTGAAAGTCTGCAACACACGAATTTCGACCAGAAAAATCCTAAATCGAACCAAACAACAAAGAGGATGCCAAAATCGATTGTGTAGATAGATTGAGAATTAAAAATCGGTTACAAATCTACTAAGAATTGCAACAAACCGTAACCAAAATCGAAAACCACCGATGGGTGGTGACGGCCGATGGGGGTGCGGTGGGTGGTGACGACCGATGGGGGTGAGGGTGGTGTTTGGTGGTGACGGCCGATGGTGGTGGTGGTGGATGGTGATGGCTGATGGTGGTGAGGGTGATGGTGGACGCTGATGGTTGTGATGTTGATGGTGGTCTAGGGTTAAGTCCATACGATGGCGATGGAATTCAAAGAAGACGAAGATGACGTCAACTTTTGTTTTTGTTATTTTTTTCTTTAATTTTTTCTTGTTTTGATATTAATAAATTACATTTTTGGTCCCTGTGATTTTATATATAGTGTAAACTACATATTTGGTCCCTCTTGTTTTTATTGAAAATAAAAAGAAAAATAAAGTGACTAAAATACCCCTATATTTAACTCACTTAACAGGAATTTTTTAACAGAGTTGAAAGTCTTGGACCCAAAACGTTATACCCAAAGTGTTAAAACCACCAAACCACAAGGACCAAATATGTAATTAACTCTAAAAAATATTTTGAAGTAATTTCTTTATTATTATTATTATTATTTTGGATAAATGGTGTAACCGTGTAAGTGTATAAAAAAAGTTTTAAAATAAAGCTAAAAAGTTTGCTATAAATAAACCTTTTGCCTGTGAATTTAACCGAATTAAAAATCGCAAGTCAAAATTACCCCAATTTCTTCAGCGACGTTTAAATCTTCTCCGGCGGCATTACCATCTTCTCCGGCGGCATTACCGACCTTCTCCGGCGGCATTACCGATCTTCTCCGACGGCATTTACCGATTCCGACGTCAAAGTTAGAATCTCCGATTTCATCTCCTCCGGCTGATTGAATCTCTTACCAATTTCAAAGCAGTTTCCCACCTTCGCCATTGATTTGACATCAGTTGAAATTTCTTTATTTCATCAGATCTTCGATTCAACCGTTCTTAAGATTAGGTACGTTCCTCCAAGCGAACCCACTTAAAATCTTTACTAAACTATGACCGGCCATCATCAAGAAACATTATTGATAGTTGAATTTTAAATGCGCATAAAGTGTTCGATAAAAGTCCTGTGAATCTGTATCTTACTTTCTTGAAAATATATATCTCTCATTTGATTGTATAATGTTTATTGATAATATATATATCTCTCATTTGATTTTGTATAATGTTTCTTGATATTGATTTTGTATAATTTTTTCTTGATAATATATATATATATATATATATATATATATATATATCTCATTTGATTTTGTATAATGTGTTTGTATAATGTGTTTTAGCTCGTCATGGAGGTTGATGAAGATGGATTCGACGATTCCCTACTCCCGGTAGGGTATCGATTTGCCCCAACGGACAGGGAGCTTATCAAGCATTATCTTCTGAATAAGATTCTGAGAAGGCCGATGCCCTGCAACAAATACATAATCGAATATGATCTATACGCCAACAATCCTGAAATCATCACAGGTATTTAATTAGAAGTGTTTACGGATCGTTTCTAGTTTAATATTAAAATCGACTAAAATTATTATTATTATTATTATTATTATTATTATTATTAGAGGTGGGTTTATACGAGAACGATGTTAATTTAAGAAAACGCGAGGACGATACGCAATACAGAGGATTGACGCGATTCATGGAGGGTGGAGATGATTAAAGGAAGGTGACCCGGTCAAAACGCATTTGTTGACCGGTTGAGTGGTTAACAAATCATCCTCACGTTTTCTTAAAAAGTTATGTTTCTCGAATGAACCTTACAAAAATCAAATATGGTTCACGAGAGTTTACGATTTATACTCAGGGCCGGCCCATGGGCATAAAAAACTTTAGAACAGGCCTTGTTTATACTCAAGGTCGTATGAATTGATCTTTGTTGGTAATTTTAATTTTGTGTAGGATCTTTGTTGCCTGGGAAAAATGATAGAAAGTGGTACGTTTTCATGAACGATCCAAAGGAATCAAGAATCCGCGCGGCTGGGAGTGGGTTCTGGAAATTTACTACCACAAATAAGGATATTGAAGACAACGGATACAACATCGGATTTAAGAAGGTGTTTAACTTTCACATTGGCGATGTTCGCGAAGTTCGCAAGGCCGTCAAGACGCCTTGGGTTTTGGAGGAGTTTCATCTTTCAAAACATTGCCATACTAAGAACTCTCGTAATGACGGGTCAAAGGTATGACGGCTTATTTATTTTTCTTTTTAAACAATATATATATATATATATATATATATGTATATGTATATATTAAAAGAAGGCTTTCGCTTACAAGTTAATAGTTTAAATCTTTATTTGAGTATAGCCCAATGACTTTGTCCTCGGGAAATTTTACAAAAGAGATGATTGCGAGGATCCCGAGGCACAATCACCACCGTCACCACTACAACCACCGCCACCGCCACCGCTACAACAACCACCGCCACCGCCACCGCTACAACAACCACCGCCACCGCCACCGCTACAACAACCACCGCCCCCGCCACCGCTACAACAACCACCCCCACCGCCACCGCTACAACAACCACCGCCACCGCCACCACTACTACCACCCGGGAATCCGGGCACCGTCTATCCATGGGATATTATCACGTTCGACCTTCCGCCGATGACAAACACGATTTGCGACTTGGTTCCACCACATCTCCGAGGGAGTTCTTCGGATGCATTACTAGAGGATGACGATTTGGCTTGGGCAAATCTGCTTTGGGCGCCTTCGCCGCCACTTCAGCCTACGTCACCACCACCGACAGCGACGGAGCACCGACATCACCATTAGGATTTGGTTTCAGTATGAGATAATGAATTTGTAAATGTTGTAGATACATAAAATTGGAAATTTTGGGTGGAAGATTAGATTTCTTGTAAAGATTTGAACTTGGTTTTAGATTTTACTTTGGAAATTTCATGTAAAGATTTGAACTTGTTTTAGATTTTACTTTAGAAATATTTGGAATCCTATGCTTGTTTGATTTAAAGGATTTAGGATAAATATGAATTCTTGTTATTTATATCTATACTATATATATAAGAGAATAACTCAATTTGACAGTTTTTTTGTTCAACAATTACTTTACACATTTACACTTTATACCCCCATAGTTAGTTATTAAATCTTATTTTAGTCCTTTACTTTTTCATTTTCTATTTTAAACCCTTATCATATAATCTAACTAATCATATATTATGAACAAAAATTTATATTAAAATTACGTTTTTTTAACAAATTATACCATTATAATCGTCTCGTCAATACCTTCGAAATAAGCCCAATATTGAATATTTTTTATTCAATTATATTATATATTCTATTATATAAAGATAATACTTTTATTTCATTTTTCGAAATTGACTATTCAAAAAACCATTAGGAGGTTAATTGATTGAACACATATGATTAAATTGATGTATATAAAAATCGGGCAATTGATACATATACTTCGCGCTGCAAGGCGCGCGGGTATATTTCTAGTAATAAAAAAGAGATCATCAAACTTTTATATAAAATAAACTAAATTATCTTCTATTTAACTTGTTATTAGAAAACAAATGATTTTAGGGTATTTTAAACATTGTTGTATGCAAATCCTATAATTTTTCAAAGTCAAATATATTGAATTAATTCGATATACGCTATCTATTAAATCTTAAAGTTACTTGAATAGTTAAGTTTCTCGTAGGAGCATAAAACGACCCTCCTTCATAATTAATTTTAATTTTATAATTAAAATAAAAATGGAATTAATTATAAACACTAATTAGTTAATTAATGTTTTAACTCCTATAATTAAATCTTCAAGATTGTAGCCCAAATATCATTTTACAATTTTAGGCCCATTGACACTTATCCAAAGTTACGAAATAAAATTGATGTTGAAATTATAATTATAAATAATATAATTAAACTAAGGGTAGTTGCAACGGATCAACAAATGGTAACCGTTGACGATCAAATGGATGCTCCTGATTTGGTGGTAAGGGTAAATGTTTGAACTTTTCCCTAATGCACACAATTGAAACTCGCTCGTAGTGTTCCAATATTGTCTTCTTCATTCAACTCCACCGCATAACCTAACACGCTTGTTGGGATTACCCTTTTTATAGATTAGAAGGTTACAACTAGTTTCTTGGGTTAAAATCTAAAATAGGTAGTAACTATAAGCTTGCATTGAACACACCTTGAAGAACTAATTATCAACTGTAATAATTGAAAGAGGAGGGTTCATCATTGCTGCCTAGTTGTGCGAAGTATAATGGTAAACTATTGACAAACCTAGCAGATGTGATTTTTTTTTATCATCTCTGTCTTCTCTTTAATGTTGTGTTTCACATAATCTTGCATGCATTCAAGCTTGTACAACAACTTCCTACCTTGATTATCTTAGGATAAGAGTTTGAAGAAAATGGGTTTCTGGACTACATTAAGTTCTTATTTAGTAAAAGGTTTTATCTACCAATGTTTGTATGTATTAGTGCCTTAGTGACAACATGATTATGATTGTGCAATTTGTATACAGAGTTATCTTCTTTTGTGAACCAATCTATAAATTACTTAACTAATTTGAGATCAAACGGAAGAGGAGACAAACTGGTGCAAATGGCAATATAAAAATTGCAAAAGCTCTAGAAGAAAGGCAAGGCCAAAAACGGCTAAAACCCGAGAGTTGAATCCTAACTTGTTCCTTTGTTAGCACAATATCTGATACAGATCGGTTTCGAGCTGTATTAGGGGTTTTACGAGATCTCCGGAAGCCGAGAAAAGGGGTCGAAAGAAGAGAGAAAAGGGGCATCTGAACGTGCCCTGAGCGATAAATCAATCCGCCACATCACTGGAAGCCAACAACACATGCGTTTGTCAAACTAGATGATGAGTTAGCTGTTGTCTAATAATCTAGTTAATGAACATGTTATGTTTGACAAAATATAATTTATAAGTATGTAAAAGGATCGAAAAATAGTATCTTCAATGAATAACCAATTACAAATACTTTGTAATATTAACTAAACATAATTAAAATAAATTTCTAATAATATAATGTATGTATTAATATAGACAAGATAATAAAAAAAAATTAAATAATATAATAAATTGACCATAGGGCCTTAAAAACACAAGTACATCGAACACAAAATTAGGAAGACATGAAAAGGCAAAATAAGCAAACGCAGTTTACAAGAAGTAAACCTTAACAAGGACCCAGATTGAACGAGCAAATCTATCTATAGGAGAACAAAGGATCCTTTGCTAAAATTAGATTTTTTGGTCTCTATAGTTTTGATCTCTAAAATTACTTTTTTGGTCCTTGAAACTACATGTTTTGTCCCTTATTCAAGTACACTACATTCTGACTACTGTAATACATTGATGTTTGGTTATGGGTATTGGGGTCAGGAATAAGAATGATTATGAAAACTATTTGATTTAATATTGTATAACGGAATTATTCATTCAAATCCATTATTTTCATTCCTGACCATAATAGGGTTAATGAACTTTTTATTTCTACATAATTCTTTTTTCTTCATGCATTGTTTAATCTATGGATGTTAAATGAAACATCTTTTGTATTTTGCAAGTTGTAGAAACATATTTTTTAATATGAAACAATTTTTCATTGAATATATTAGTTTAACCAAACAACATCAATGCAATGCTCATTCCAATTCTTATTCTCCTGCATTCCCATTTTCATTTTCATTCCTTGAAATGAACCAAAGAGGAACCACATATAAGGAGGGAAAATGTAAGTTATCCAAAAAGGAATCTATGGATCAACCGTTTTTTACCTGTTCGGTTCAACCGGTTGAACTGGGTTTTTGATAAAACCAGCGGATTCACTCCGGGCCGTAAATTGTCATAAAACCAGTGTTAATTGAATCAGTTTCTTCCCCGGTTTCCAGTTTGACCCAGTTTTTAAAACACTGGGCATTAACAACATAGACTAGTTTGGGATCCAAAACACGAAAAACTTTACGAATTTGAATGACTAAAATCATAAAGCATCCGTAAGCGACGGACCAAAAATGTTATTCACTTACTCGTTTTAAAGTAAATCACAGAGGATTGACGCGATTCATGGAGGGTGGAGATGATTAAAGGAGGTTGACCCGGTCAAAGCCGCATTTGTTGACCAGTTGAGTGGTTAAGAATCATCTTCACGTTTTCTTAAAAAGTTATGTTTCTCGCATGAACCTTTCTCTCTCTCTCTCTCTCTCTCTGTATATATATAGGGGTGGGTTGAAATGTGAACCACTTTTTGTTGTGAACGTGAGAACAGTCGAGAGCGCGCCACGTGGCACACATCTTCGGTTACGGTGGACACGATCACGGAGGATTGACGCGATTCATGGGAGGGTGAAGATTATTAAAGGAGGGGACCCGGTCAAAGCCGTCTTTATTGATCGGATGAGTAACCGAGATTCGTTCTCACGTTCGCAACCAAAAATGAGTTCACATTTGAACTTTCCTCTTCTCTCTCTCTCTCTCTCTCTCTATATATATATATATATATATATATATATATATATAGGGGTGGTTCAAATACAAACCACTTTTTGGTTGTGAACGTGAGGACAACCGAGAGCGCGCCACGTGTCACTCTGAATTTTCGCGACTTAGTGTTATTCAGATTGAATAAAGCGTTATTCAGTATGAATAACACTAAGTCGCCGAAAATTCAGTGACACGCGCGACTTGTACCCAAAAAGTCCGCAACTTAGTGTTATTCAGTCTGAATAACACTATTATTCAAACTGAATAACACTAAGTCGTGGAAAAAGTCGCGCGTGTCAGAAATTTTGTTGCCACGTGTCGCGCTCTGGGTTGTCCTCACGTTCACAATCAAAAAGTGGATTGTATTTGAACTTTCACCTATATATATATAGGTGGTTTCATTTGCAAACCACTCTTATATTACAAACCTTCTTATTCACCCTAGATTTTTGAAATGAGTGGTCAAGATGAAAACAACATAAATATGGTAAGTTTAATATACTTTTTAATTAAAATTGATTAAAAAGGGAATGGGAAGGGTATAGGCGTCATTTTGGCGTGATATCAATTTAGGAATAAAGAATCATAATCATGATCCCTACAAACAAGGAAACCTCTTTCCTCTTGCTGTCATCATATTCTCAAGAATCAAGATGATAAAGCTTTAAGACGAAACCAAGCAAGCGGGAGCCTGGAGGTGAAACCAAGAAAACCAGTGCTGAAACGACATGATGGTCGTAGGTGAAACCAAAAACTTCGAAAGTAAAACCGATCAAGCCGGAGGTGAAACTGGACATCATAACCGTGAAACCAAGCAGGCCGGAAAGTGAAACTGAACACAGCTACCGGAAAACTCAAAAGCACCTACCGGAAAACTCATACGCACCAACCGAAAAACTCAAAAGCACCTGCCGGAAAACTCAAACGCAACCAGAACTCAAACCCACCTACAGGGAAACTCGAACCTACGCACCTACCGGAAAACTCAAACGCAAAAAGACTCAAACGGAATTGCCATGTGAAACCGAACTCATCAAAACAAAATCTCTGGAAGGATTTCATTTTAGATATCATAAGTAAGATGATAGAAAAATTAAAAGAAAGTTTTTTATTTAAATATATTTTAATTATGGGACGTATATCTTCAATCTTCCCTTATTTTTTTATTGAAAAAATTTACCATAATTATCTATATTCAATTTGAAAAGACAAATGTACCCTTTTGATTTAAATCAATAAAAAATTAAATGTAAATTTTTGATTGGCTGGAAAAGGTTTGTAAGTTTGTAATTTAACATAGGTTTGCAAATGATCGCTCCTCTATATATATATATATATCTTATATATATATATATATAATCACGACCCCATCTATATTTTTTTCACCAGTTTTTGTCAAAATTTTTAAAATTTCCTACCTTTTACTATTTGGTTTTAACTAGTTATTAAGAGCCCGGGCTTTGCACCGGGTTATAAAATGTAATAGATTTTATTATAAGTAGTAAGATGGGTTTATATGAAACATAAGTTTGTACATATGCTGTCATACGAAATATTAGTATGACGGACTTCAAGCATTGTGTTGGGTGTTTATCTATATGTTTACAGTAAAAAAGAGGTATATAGTGCAACTGGTGTCTATCTTATGTCGTTATATTCAAGTAAGAAACTATAGAATTGATTTCAAAGAGTATAATGGCCATTTTGCCCACTAATTTAAGGGATTAATGGATGTCCGTTAACATGAGAGACAAAATCCATAACAACTCCATATTTGAAGGTGTATTTTGTAATAAGTTAACTTTAAATACCAAATCTATAACATTTGACAAACCTAAGGGACCAAAGCTTTGGAAAAAATAATCATGTCTTATGAATAGTTTAATGAAATTATTTGATTATTTTCTTGAGTAAAGTTATAATAATTTATAATCAACCAAAATAAAATGTGTTGATAAAATAAATAAAGATAGTAAAATGTAATAAAATATGAATTATGTAATTTGTGAATAACTAATATAAAGAATGATTTACTATAAGTAGACATATGTAATTTAATCAAACATTTTTTGGGATAATTAACTAATAAATTTAGTAAAGTTGGATGGAAGGATGAAAATGGAATGAAGATAAAAATTACAGGGATGAAAAAAGAAGTTTCTAAAATCAGAAATGAAAAATGTAAAAAACATCAAACAATAGGGACCAGAATGGTAAGTTAGTCAATTATTTTATTAATTATTTCCCATTAAAAAACAAAATTTAGCTGCTTTTAGAAGTTGGAGTTAAAATGTGTAAAAGACAAAATGGCATAGTTGTAATTAAAGTAACTTTGAAGGTCAATTTCATATATTTCCTCACAAATGTATGGTATATATATATATATAATTTTAGACAATAAAAATATAATAATAATAATTCACAACCCCACCTAGATTTTTTTTCACCAATATTTGTCACAATTTTTAAAATTTCCTACCTTTTACTATTTTGGTTTTAACTTTTGTCAATAAAAATATAATAATTTATTAAATGTTATGGTAAAACAAGATATAGAAAAATAGAGTGTCAGGTTCATACGAGAACCCTAACTATTTGTGAGAACGCAAGAAACTTTAGCAACGTACAAAATTACAAATAGGGTGACAATTCTCGACACGACATGAAATACAATACGAACCAGACATGAAGATAGATGGGTTTGGGTTGAGTTTTTGCCGCACTAACCCATTTATTTTGTGGGTCATGTTCTGGTTGGTATATGGGTTTACAAGTCAACCCGTCAACCCATTAAAGTTATTAATGTATGAAATCTCATGTTCTCTTATGTATGCTTGCGTATCTGAAAACCTTAAGACGTCGTACTTTGAATAATTCATCACATTATAATATCCTAACTTCTTTTCTCGTACGACCTATCAACGCCTTAAAAATTTCCTAATATATATATATATATATATATATATATAAGCGTGTTTATGCCGCTCTCTAACAAAGCGAGTGGGCGTCCATGCACAAAATCATGTGTGATTTTGTTGGTTCCTTCGTTTCTGATTTGAATCTAATTTTATATATAAATATATATATATATATATATATGGGTGATGGGTGATGGGTTCAAATTAAAATAAAATCTATTTAGAAGAACACAAAAAAAAAAACGAATAAAAATAAGATTGTAGCCCAAATATCATTTTAGGCCCTTGATCAAACTGTCGGTCCAGATTACAATTTTAGGCCTACTGACACTTATCTATACTATTATATAAAGAGTATAACTCAATATGTTAGTTATTTTGTTCAACAAAACTGATTTACACACTTACACTTTACCCCCCTGTAGTTAGTTATTAAATCTTGTTTTAGTCCTTTAGTTTTTCATTTTCTATCTTAAACCCTTATCATATAATCTAAATAATTATATATTATGAATTAAAATATATTAAAATTACGTTTTTTATTTTTTACAAAGTATAACATCATAATTGTCTCGTCAATACCTTCGAAATGAGCCCAATTAATATTGAATATTTTTATGCAATTATTTTATATAAAGGTAATAATTTTATTTCAAATTTCAAGATTGACTATTCAATTTTTCAAGATTATTAAATATTCATTCTATAATATTTAATTTATAACTTACGATTTATAACTTCCAAGATTTTGTTTTTCATTAGTACCTTTCCTCATAAAAGAATCACATAAAAGAATTGAGTTGAAGATGGATGTGTAACTAGCCCCTTGTAGAATTGTTTTAATTAACAGTTATATGATTTTTAATTTTTGGGTATGTTCCAAAAAGTATACTTGATGTCCTTCCTTGAAGAAAAATGAGTTCATTCATTCTAGAGAAACTTGATGGTTATGGATTGGTTGTAAGTTGGTTGCTTATTAGTTATTACCAAGAATAATATATAAAGCCTTTTTGACCCTACATAAGAAAATTTGTCTTCGGTTTTAAAGTTATTTATTGGATCAACATACATCAAAGTTTTCCGTGAAGAATGCGGCACGAGCTATTGGAATTGTATGGTTTATGCCGGTGTCAAATTCAAAGAAAAATAAAATAAAATGACAAATAAAAAATAAAATTAGAAATGTTATTCATAGGATTTTTACTGCAACTATTTTTTAAATATTTTTAATAATTTACATCTTTCTGCATTGTAGTAATAGGTATATAAAGTATTAATGTGTAAGTTGGTCATTGAATGTTAAGCACCAATGTTTTGAATTTAAAAACCACATTATCCATCAACAACCTTTTTAAAAATACGACACATTCGACCATATTAACTTTCAATTTGCGACATAAGACCACATAGATTAATAAAATTAACATATCTAAATCGAGTTTTTGGTTTTGATATTAAGATTTTTCGCGCCGCATCGCGCGCGGGTAAATATCTAGTTCAAAGTTACGAAATAAATTTGATGTTGAAATTATAATTATAAATAATATTATTAAAATTAAGATATAGGAAAATGACAATCCTTTGGTACCTTCTAAGGTACTCTCTCTCTCTTCTCGATGCCTTGGATCATTTGAACCTTCCCCAATCTCTCTCTCACACACACACACACACACATATATATATATATATATATATATATATATTCACAATCCTTTCTTATTCGTATGCGACTTTGCCCTAGATAACACAATCCTCTTCTGGATTAATTTGTTGTTGAAGCATTTTGATTTCAAATTAAAAGTAAGTTTTTAATTCTGTTTATTTGCTTCAATTCTTCATCTTAGTTAATTGTTAAGCCTTCATTCCTCATCCTTAATTGTTGATTCCAACCAATCGATTATTTTCAACATCTGTTTTCCACCCAATGTTGAAGAATAAAGAAATTTAAAACAACTTAATTATGCTTTTCAAAATAAAAATTTTATAGAAAGTGTTTGTTTGGATTAGCTTAGAATGGAATTACACGGCCTTGACTATCTATGTATCAAATCAACAACGGATTGATTGAAATTGAAACCATTTAGGTTGATAAGTCGGCTCTTAGAGTGTGTGTTTGGGATTTAGCGATATATAAGTAACACTAAAATAACTACTATAATGTGAACCACTTTTTGGTTGTGAACGTGAAGACAATCGAGAGCGCAACACGTGGCGGAAACTAGTCAATAAATGCGACTTTGAATGTGGCCCCCTTTAATTCAATGCCCTCTCCCATGAATCGCGCCTAGTCATCCGCCGTGGACTTGACGTGGCGCCTAGTCATCCACCACGTATCGCACTCTCGGTTGTCCTCACGTTCACAACTAAAAAGTGGTTCACATTTAAACCCACCCCTATATCTGTATATATATATATATATATATATAAGTCAATAAGTTAGAATGGAATGACTTGTTATTTTCGACAAAAGTTTCGTAGCCTTTTCTAATATTCATCCTTGGTACAGGCTGTTACATATAGCACATTAATTGGTACCATGGCCGGCCGTAAAAAGATCACACCCGCCCCGGAGCTTCCACCCGAGATATTGTTATTCCACATACTACCAAGGCTGCCGGCCAAGTCCTTACTCCGTTTCAAGTGTGTTTGCACCCAATGGAGGTCCTTCCTAGCAACGCCCTTGTTTGCCAACATCCATCTCCACCATGCAACCGCTGCCGACCGCCGTGAAAAACTTGTTTTCTGTACTATCGGATCAACATCACCATGCAACTTCCTGACCATTGATTGCGAAGATGGTTTAGTTGCCCAGCCTCGTTGTTGCCCTTTCCCAGGCTTTGCTGCTTCGACAGTAACGTCTTCCGTAAATGGACTCGCATGCATGGGCATATGGAAGAACGCTCAAGAATTCTCTGATCTAATACTATGGAATCCGTTAACGGGCGAGTATAAAACATTATCCAGGCCCGTCGATAGAAAATGCTACAGCACGTCTTTTACCGCGCTTGGGATGTATCACACCCGTACCGATGACGACTACAAGATTTTACGTATAAACGCTGATAGCAGCGTTTACTTATACTCGTTGAAATCCGACTCCTGGAGAAAGCTTGAGTCAGAACTGGACTACCATGAACGCATACCCTATGCCGGTGATCATCACGATTTGTTGGATGAAAGCCTCCATTTCTTGATGAAGCTCAAGACAAGATACTTAATTATAAGGCTCGACCTCAAGACGGAGAAGTTCACAAAGATAGCGGTTCCCTCTACTTGTCCATATGGGTGTTTGAGGTTTGTGGTTGGAAAGGGTTGCATTCAGCTAACGATTTTCAAAGCAGATCTTTCTTCTGGAACACGGACCATCGAGGAATGGCTGATGGATGGAGGTGGCAATTGGACGAAAGTGGTAAACAGCAGTTGTTCAATACAGGACTCGTCTTTTCAGGGACCGTTGTATTTGATGAGGAATGGAAATTGGCTCATGTGTACCAACAACGGCATTTGCAAAGTAGACCCTGCAGGGAACAACGCCAAGGGCCACCACTTGTCTTCAACTCCTCCCATCATCGTCACGTACCAGCTAGGAATTTACATCGAGACTTTTGTGTCACCCAATCAATATGTTCATTGATCGCTACTAACTAACAGACAGCAGCTTCCTTCAATTTATTTTTTTGTAGATACTTCTTTTTCTTCCTACCTATCTCATTCATCTATATACCCAAAATTGAATTGAATTAAGTATTGTTTTTGCATCTAAATATGACTCCCGAATGTTCTTGTGCATCATAAGGTTAGAAACCCCTCTAGATTGTATATGAAGCCAATGTAACCCGCCTATCCACCATCCAGTTTTTTCTCTATTTTTAAACTAAGGGTAGTTACAACGGATCAACAAATGGTAACTGTCGATGATCAAATGTTGTGTTTCACATAATCTTGCATGCATTCCAGCTTGTACAACAACTTCCTACCTGGATTACCTTACGATATGAGTTTGAAGAAAATGGGTCGTTTCTGGACTACATTAAGTTCTTATTAAGTAAATGGTTTTATCTACCAATGTTTGTATGTATTAGTGCCTTAGTGACAACATGATTATGATTGTGCAATTTGTATACAGAGTTATCTTCTTTTGTGAACCAATCTATAAATTACTCAACTAATTTGAGATCAAACGGAAGAGGAGACAAACTGGTGCAAATGGCAATATAAAAATTGCAAAAGCTCTAGAAGAAAGGCAAGGCCAAAAATGGCTAAAACCCGAGAGTTGAATCCTAACTTGTTCCTTTGTTAGCACAAATATCCAACGATGACATACCCCTGTAAACTTGAGACAATCATATTTATTCCATCATGTTATTAACCAATTCTTGCTATTCAAAGTAAAAAAGAAAGTGTCAATTCAAAGCTTGTTTTATAAGATGCACAAACTTCTAGACAAACAATATAGAACTTAACTATACCTTTTGTTTTTTACAACCCATATTGTACTATTACTTGTACTATGTTTGCATATCATTCATTTATTCAGACAAAAAACAAGAGATTTATGGCCTTGACCATAAAAAAAATTCTTTTCTAAACGTTCATTATAGGTCAAAGGCACAACTTCATTATTCTTGGATACACTAACTTCTACCTATCTTGCAACGGTACAAGACGTTTTAGCTTATATGCTTCCCCTTCTACAACTTAGCTGGTCGGTTTCCATACTTAAAACACCTAGTAGAGAACCATCTTCACTTGGCCCCTATTTGTTAACACCTTGCTTCACATCCATTACCTTTTTGTTTAAGTTTGGTGTGTAACAGAAGTATGCGTTTGCAACATAAGTATCTAACTATAAATCTGTTTTTACCTTCTTTTACGTTAGAAAAAACATAAAAAGGTGAAGCGAGTCTTTAAAACCTTGTCTTTAGATTTAAGTATGGATGCCCACACAAACTAATAAGCATAAAAAAAAAATCAAAAGACAAATCACCATCCTTTGACCTCTATACATACCTGCAAAATTTATATATATCTTAGAACATCCTTACCCGTAGACTCTCAACCCAATCAACTCAATCGCTACATCAGCGTCACATCAACTTTCCACTATCTTATCCAATCCATCCACACAATGGTAGACTCTCAACCCAATCTAAATAATTAAAATTAAAAAAATAAAAAAAGAAGAAGAGAGAGATAGAGAGAAAGGAGAGAGAGGGTGGGGTGGGGTGGGGTGGGGTTGGTGCATGGGTATAGTCTAAGGAATCGGTTTGAGGAAGCCGATGGACTCTCTACCCAATCATCCTCGGCGGTGTACCCAATCACTCAATGAACCCGATGACAAGCCGAAGTCATCGGGTAGGGTAGGATGGCCTGCAGATGGTCTTAAACCTTTCAAAAAAATCCATCGTAAAGACATTATAATAAACAACCTTAAGTTAATTTCACATTATTTAAATTGGGTAAATATAAGTATGTAGATTGTATTGACCTTGAGTGAAATTAAAACCATGCCAACATTTACTTGTTAGTTTCTATACTTCTGTTTAGCTTGAAGGGTGGTCTCAACTCTCAAGGTCAATAAAAACCTACAGCAATAGCCAATAGCTATTTTTATTTTCTTTTTTGTAGCAAGGTATTTCTTTTTTCTTTTTTTGTAGCAAGGTATTTCTCAAGGTGTATATACCAAGTTGACTAGACTTGGTATAAACAATGGAAATTGACAGTAATATATAATCAAAATTCTTATTACAACCCATATATCAACATAAATTCATTTGGGTTTATGGCCCCTTTTTCTTGTTAGACTTGGATGAATGCATTTGGATACTTCAATGTAGGCCTTACATTTGCCAACCTTTTCAAACAATGAAATTTTATAAGTTGAAGATGCTTTATTGATACAAATCATGTCTAGCTCAGTTGGTCTTCCTAAGGGCATTGAACACACCTTGAAGAACTAATTATCAACTGTAAAAATTGAAAGAGGAGGGTTCATCATTGCTGCCTAGTTGTGCGAAGTATAATGGTATAACTATTGACAAACCTAGCAGATGTGATTTTTTTTATCATCTCTGTCTTCTTTTTAATGTTGTGTTTCACATAATCTTGCACACATTCAAGCTTGTACAACAACTTCCTACCTTGATTATCTTACGATAAGAGTTTGAAGAAAATGGGTCGTTTCTGGACTACATTAAGTTCTTATTAAGTAAATGGTTTTATCTACCAATGTTTGTATGTATTAGTGCCTTAGTGACAACATGATTATGTTTGTGCAATTTGTATACAGAGTTACCTTCTTTTGTGAACCAATCTATAAATTACTTAACTAATTTGAGATCAAACGGAAGAGGAGACAAACTGGTGCAAATGGCAATATAAAAATTGCAAAAGCTCTAGAAGAAAGGCAAGGCCAAAAACGGCCAAAAACTGGTGCAAATGAAATTATTTGATTATTTTCTTGATTAAAGTTATAATAATTTATAATCAACCAAAATAAAATGTGTTGATAAAATAAATAAAGATAGTAAAAAGTAACAAAATATGAATTATGTAATTTGTGAATAACAAATATAAAGAATAATTTACTCTAAGTAGACATATGTAATTTAATCAAACAAAAAATGGTTGGATTCTTGCCAGAATCAACCAAAATCAAGAAAAATTAATCTTGAGAACAAACCCATACCAAACCACAAGCGTATTCTTCTGGTTTTGGATAATTAGATAACCAAGTAAAGAAGTATAACCCATCAGTTGTGATTCCCAGAAATCAAAATCATTATCGAGAGAGGGAGAGATTAGGGGAAGGTGGAAGATGATAACCGTTTTAGAATTTTAATAACTGTAGTATAGATGTAGATACGGTCCATCATCAAGTTTGTTCCTAACAGTACCAAAAGGCCATAGGTTGCTTGAAATTCATGGTAATCAGGAGCTACTAACAAATAAATCTCTCAAAATGTTATGATTCGCATGATGTATATAACTGAGAATGCGTAAACTGATAAAGATTTGAAAATTTCCTTTTCTAGTAACATTAAAAAAATGCTTTTTAATTTGCTAAACATTTTTTTAACCTATTGGTAATAACAATTGTTGGGAGATTCTCTTTCACCAATTGTTGGGAAAAAGTCCGACTTGAAAAACAAGGGTTTAGCGACCCTGAGCCCTGAAGTATCACCTGGCCCAGGCGACAGCTGAATAAGAATAAGCTCCGTAAAATATTTTGGTACAGGTTCGGGCCTAGGCCCAACCCAAAAGCTCTAAACTAAAAAAAGTTTGACAAAACCCATTTAAGCATGAAAAACCCCAAAAAGCTCCATATAAAATATCATATCAGACCCTTTTATATTAAACCATTATTTATATTTTTTATTCTCAAATTACACAATTTACATTTTGTTACTTTTTAATTTATTTTATCAACACATTTTTGTTTTATTGATTAATTATAAATTATTGTAACTTTAAATAAAAGATACAATCAAGTAATTATAACTCTACAATTCCCAGGAAAAAATATTACTGTACCATACAATTTGGAAGAAAAAATAAATGTAACCCTAGAAATCGCTTAAAATATTACTATACCATACCATTCCCATGATTAATCTTAGTAAGTAACCGCCCATGATCAGTCTTGACCGTCAGGATAAAGTTTGGATGGCTAAAATTAAGTTCACAAGTTCACACAAAATATTGGTTCATAATTGATTATTACTCTATAATTATTTACAACCCATTTCTAACGTGAAGCTGATACAACCTATGAAATCTTGTAAAATTGTATGAAACATCCCCTATTTAATATAAAATATATGGAAAATCAATTATTATGGAATATCGATGATTATCGATACGTTTCACAGAATTTTATAGGGTTGCATCGGTTTCACGTTAACTATGGGTTGTAGGAAGGAAGGGAGGATGATGGGAAATCGTTGGACGATTATAAAAACCAAAAAGTTGATTCACTATATTTTTTTTTAACGTCAGATTACACACGCCCAACTAACCAACTCCTAAAATCTACTCCTAAATCTACATCATTGTCCATGATGGGACTCAAACCCATAACCACACCTTATAAACAATCCAAATGCTATTGGGCCACATTGATTTCACTATTTTAGATAAGTTATTAAAGATGCTATAAAAGATTGTTTAAACATAACTTCAAGTATTGCATGACACACATGCATGTGTATGAGAATATCATTTACGAACCAATGAAAATGATCGTAATCTGGAGAATCATCATCATCATATGCTATTTGACATGATTTTGTATGACTTGGAGTTGGTATACATATATTTATTTCACTATCTATATAAACATTTTTTTATGTTTGAAAAAAAAAACAAAAACAAAAACCGAATACCCATAAATAAATGCAGTGCAAAACAAATCTATATTTAGACGAATAAATTCAAATGAAACAATACCTTATGACAATCGTTTTCACATTTATCATAATATATGGGGTTCTTAAATGATTAATCCCATAATCAAATGAAAATCACAAATGGATCAAAGAATAGTGTGTTTTCATAGCATTGTTTCATATTAATGAAACAAAAGATGCACGTTGTAAAACAACATTTGCAACTCATATACGTATAGTTGGTTGGTTCGGTTTGATTCTCACAAACCGGGTCCGTACGGCTTGGTATTATTCTTTTTTGGGTTAAGTTTGGTCGGCTCCTTAGTTTTTTGTGTTTTGAGCTGCTGTTACAATCGGGCCCGGTCTGTTTCGTCTGGTCTTATTGTCTATTGCATAACATTGACTGTAATCCGTTGGTTGGTCAATTATATGTGTACTAGTCCAATACCCGTGCGATGCGGCGGGTGTAAAAGTTATTATAGATCAATAACATATAAATTAGCAACTCAAAAGGGTTGTAAGCAATTAAGCAATATAGATCGCCTCTCTCTCTCTCTCTCTATATATATATAAAGTCCGACTAATTCCCGACAATTTTGGGGCTAAACATGGACCCACTTAAATACCCGTATAATTAAGTGGGTATTATGTGCAAGAGAATGTTCGAACTCGGTTAGGACGCTATGAACCCCCGAGTGTAACACCAATATTTCGAAAATAATAATAACTAGTAATTTTGAGTATATAAACCCACATTTTTACCATTTGTAATAAAATTAACATTCAAGTTACGGAAAACGTTAAATAGATTTATTACAGTTATCCCGCAAGAAATAATTAAATTACAGATAAATGATTATTTTAACAAATTGAACAAATGTCCAATCTTCGTCGGAACCGATTCTGCAGCTAGCCTCAAGCGGGGCCTTGCCTTTGTCCACACTTGATCCCGAACCTGGAAAAAGGGAAAACAACTAAAGGGTAAGCTATAAGCTTAGTGAGCAAGCACTGCACATACCTTACGTTACCATGCACGCACATACCATAACAGGTGCCATCACAATCACAACACAATCATATACCAACTAACATAACTCAAAATTTCCCCTGCAATAAGTCCAATCAATAACCAAACAATAATCCAACCAATAATCGACTCTCATTAGGTCATAAGCTCCCGTCAGTTTGGACACGGGTCGGCCCCCACAACTCACCAAGGGCATGTGGTTCCCTTACATACACTATTACGAATACATAAACAAGCCACACATAAAATACACATAGTGTAACTCACACAATCGTCTATCGGCCACAGAGAGAAATTGAAACTCGAAACTTGATACACTGAACCTACGCAAAGGTTACGACTAATTACTTGGTTATACGATAATTAATTCATGTGCCACCAAAGGTTCATGGCTTTTAAGTAGTTATTGCGAACCCAAGTTACGCAAACCCACCTACGTGTCGCTAATAATCTCATACCTCAGTTGTCACTATTTAAGACCATGCATTCCTAGATACTTTTAGTGACAACAAATCAACTTTAATGACAAAACATTAATATAAATAACTATTGCATCTATATCTTTCTTCTTTCTTTTCCTTTACCGTTCCCTTACTACAACACATAAACATGAATTTGTTTCCCAAAATATATATCACGCTATTTAATAATTAACCCACCAAGAATATGCGTGGCTAATAATTTGGTTTTTCACTCTCGAATTGCAAAACATCCCAGAAAAATATATAAATAAATCTTCATGATAACTTATATAAAACCCAACTCGAACGAACGTAAGAGACCCAAATAATCTATCCTTAAATACATAGGAAACTAACTCACACACAATTATGCATATATACGTTCACAATAAAATAAAGCACATACTGTGAAACTCACCTCAAAGCACAACGATAACCCACGTACGAATCACGGTTTATCAACCAACAAATCTGAAATTAAATAATAATACACATATTTAATTAGCCTTCCCAAACGACTTCCAGACACACCCTAAGGTTGACTCGAGACCCTAAGACCCTTCTGACACCATTCCACAAATACACCATAAATCAGAATCCCGCGAGTGACACGCGGGTCAACACGGTTTGCTGACCCGATACGCCACCACGCACCGCCGCCGATCAGCAGCAGCAGCAACCAGACCGCCACCGCCATCAGCCAACGATGGGCAGCAACAGCCGGTGTGGCCACCGCCGCCTAACCACGCGATGTAAACCTGGTCGCCGGCCAAAGCCGGTTCTCCCGACCACCATCTACACCGCTGCCCGCCTCCACCGTCGGGACCACAACCACACTGTTAGGATTGTGTGCGAGACAGTAACAGGGTTACCGTGTCCAATGTTATAAGACACTAGTAGGTCACACCGCTGCACACCTAATTGAGAAATTTGTGTGAAAAAGGAGATAAATGAGAAGAGAGAGAACTAAATAATTATTAGTTAAATAATTATTTGTTTCAATTAATTAGTAAAATTGATTAAAGGATTAATTAATTAAGGAATTAATTGGAAGGATAATTATGAAAGGAATCATAATCAGGTTAAATCACTGCCTTATTTGATCCTATAAATAAAGGGTTAGGGCTTTGATTAATCAGTTGAACAATTCCTACGAAAATCTCTCGATCTCTCTCTCTCTCCCAACCGTCGGCTCTCTCTCTCTCTCACACATTGATCGGAATTTTTCCGATCAGTCACGGTGGTCTAGCAACCTCTCGCGTGGTGTCAGTAGCGGTGTATCCCCTACAAGTTTTCCGGAAGTCTATACGCAAAAGGTAAACCTTCAATCCTCGCTAAATTGTATCTGATAAGGTTTAAGATGGGTCCGGGTTTGGGAATCGTTTTTGTTATCCGTTGCGCACCGTTAGTGCCTACGGTTCCCAACAGTGGTATCAGAGCCACTTCTTAAACCTACAGATCAGGTTTATTCGTTTGATGTTTAGGTTTGCAAAATTCGATTTTTTATATGTATTTAATCTTTATGTTTGTAAAAAATTGAATTTTTATGAATCGGAAACTAGTGGTGGAACGGCGGCAGTTAGCCAACCGAACCACCAAGCTAACCACCACAAAACCACCAACGGCTCACCACAGCTCGTGGTGGCCGCCGGCCGTTGCACTAAAGAACACCGCACCACCGTTTTGTGGTGGCGGTGGCTGCTACGTAATCGGCCACCACACAGCCGTGTGGTGGCGGCGGCGTTATCAGAAACCAACCACCACACCACCGATTGTGGGGTGGTGGTGTTCGGTGGAACCACCAAAGCCGGCGACGGCGATGGTGGAGATCAAAACCGAAATCGAAAGCCACAGTGGTGGCGATCGATTGTTTTATCGAACGGCGGCGGTGGTGGCTCTAGTCGCTGCCGTCGTCGAGTTGTCCCTAATCGAACCGTCAATCAACGGTGGTTGTCGTGAGCGGCCGAACGCGGCGGCGGTGGTAACGATCGTTGCTGCTGCCGTCATGTTAATAGTTGACCGCCACACCACCGATTGTGGTATTGGCGGCGTTTGTTTTTCGATTCGTGGCCAACAAACGCGGCGATGGTGGTGGCGCTCAGCTGCCGCGGTCGCCGGCAAAATTGGTAGTGGCGATAGGGATACGGCGAAAAACCGACCACCGCACCACCGTTTGTGGTGGCGGTGGCAATCGGTTCAACCACCAGGCCGATTAATCGGCGGTGGTGATGGCTGTGCGTTTCAATCGAGGCCGCACATCATGGCGGTGGTGGCAAACAGCCGCTGCTGTCGTGATGGTGGCGGCGTGGTTGTTTGTTGTCGCCGAAAGCGACGGTGGCGGTGGTGCAAGCCGCGGCTGCCGTCGAAATCCAAATCGATGATTGGTGGTGGTGTTGAACCACGGCGGTGGTGGTGACATCAAGTCACCACCATCGTTGGTTGGATCGATAGTATCGTAATTGTTTCCGGATCAAGATCGGTTCGTTTTTCCGATAAGTGATAAGGGTTTATCCTAAACCAGATAAGGTTCGGAACCCTAGGGGTTAATTTTGTTAATCACTAAATTAATTATTTGATTTAATTAGATTTAATCGTTTAATTAAATTCTGTAAAATCTAGTTATGTTTTTTTATTATAGTCAAGCCCTTTGACCCATGGTTGCGTTTTTTGGTTTTATTTTATTTATTGGTTACGGGAGGCCTGCGTGCCATTTACAACCCAATTGTATGTAATGTTAAAATTGTAAATAAATAAAAACCCGAAGACGGAGTCAAGGAGACGATCATGAAGCTTGGAGCCAGTGGGAGCACCGAGAAGATTTGTCCCTTAGGAATTAGACCGTCGTTTTGTGTTGGCTCACAAAACGACAATAGTTAAGGGTTTTTGACTATGACGTGTTATTTAAACTGCGTGGTTGTTTATATTTAATTATATTACGTAGTTACGTCTTTTAAATTAAATATAAAAGTTTTAAATTGGATAAAATACAGTTTGTGTTTAAATCCAAAGTTTTTTGAAAAACTGGCATTTTTGACCCTTGTTGAAATCATAGATTAGTAAGTGCAACCCACTTTAGGGGCACCTCCGGTGTAAGGTACATAGAGCGTTGTAAGTGCACACACTATGAACGTTCGTGTTCAAACCGAAACTGGAGGGAGATAAAACTCTGCGAATTATCTCCGGGTGGTACCGGCCAGAGTTTGTCCAGGTCCCGGGTGGTGCAATCTATTTTGGTAATTATTTATTCACTGGGTGGTACCAGGCCAAAATGCACTAGAGGGACTAAATATGCACGGATTTTTAATATCCGATGTCCCGACGATCTAGAAGTCGTATTTTCAGACAGGAATACGATTGGTATAGGATATACCTACCATAGATCGCATGAGTCAGTTTGACATGATCACATGCTTCCCGACACATGTGAAATATGGATTCTAGTCTAATAAATTTATTTTAAGGGTAATAATTTATTAGAATTATATAATTATGAACTAAATTGGAATTTATATTCTTCTGTAGATGTCTCCAATTAGCATTCCGTTTTATTCACCTGAGGAATCACTTCGCCTTATTACGGGCAAGTGGAAGCTTACGGGCCAGAACTTTCCAGTTTGGAAGTTGCACTTACAGAATGTTTTGAGTGCCCAGGGTAAGCTTTATGTGATCAATAAGCCCATGTCACGACCCAGAAGCAATGCCCCAGAAGAGGAATTTGTTGAATATTTTAGATTCATGGCAGATGAGTCGGATGTAATGTCGATTCTAGTTTTCTCTATGTCACCCGAGTTCACGGGAGACTTAAGAGTGAAATTCTGTCACGAGGTCGTAAGGAATGTAGAAAACCAGTTAGGTTTCTACAAGCACACGGGCAAGCTTTTGATCATGCAAGAGATTCTCTCCCTGAAGCTACAGAAGGGTCAGTCAGTTAAAAACCATTTTATTGAAATGAGAAGGCTTTTTAAATGTTTATCACGCCTGGGGTACAAGATGACTCAGGAAGAGTTAGTGTACCTCATGTGGTTCTCCCTCACAAAGGAAGTTCAGGACACAGCTAGTGCCTACATGAAGGAACCAAAGAACGACGTGGATAAAGTTCATGAAGACATACTGGCCAGTCTAGAGCCAGTACCCGAACCTGCAAATCTCATGGACACTGATATAATTGATGAGCTGGGAGATCTGAGTTGCCCAGAATGCGGCAGCGAGGATATTTGCGAGCACTCGATGAACATCGACCAGATGGATATCGGTTTACCCGATACTCCAGGTATCTTTATGATAGATTGCTTAATCACTTCTTATGAATCATGGGTAATTGATACAGGCAGTGGTAACCACATTTGTAATCATTTACAGGGATTCACTAGAAGAAAGACTCTGAGGAAGGACCGTTCGAACCTACGAGTTGGCGAAGGCACTCCGTTGATTGCTGAAGCCGTGGGATCTTATAGTCTTAGTTTACCCTCGGGTCTAGTTTTGGAACTGGATAATTGTTATTATATTCCAAATATGATTAAGAATGTATTGTCTTTTGATTTATTGGTAGACCAAGGCTTTTATTATAAATATTCTTATAAAATGATCTCAGTCTTTAAAGATAATTTTTTCTATTTTAAAGCTACACCCGTAGATGGTCTATACACTGTAAATCTTAAAGACAACAATAGTGAAATCTATCATATAAGTAAGCGATCCAAGGATTTTGAGGATCAGACTTACCTCTGGCATTGTCGTTTAGGCCATATAAACAAGAAACGCGTTGAACTACTCCTAAAAGGAGGTTTTCTTGGCAATTTCGACTATAAACCTTTTGATAATTGTGAATCTTGTTTATCTGGCAAAATGACAAAGCAACCTTTCAACAGTGAGAATGAAAGGGCTACTGACTTGCTTGAAATAATCCACACAGATGTTTGTGGACCTTTCAGTCATGTAGCAAGAGGAGGATACCGGTACTTCATTACCTTCACTGACGACTTCAGTAGGTATGGTTATGTCTACTTAATGAGACATAAATCTGAAACCTTTGAGAAATTCAAGGAATATCAGAATGAAGTACAGAATCTACTTGACAAGAGGATCAAGTTCTTACGGTCAGATCGTGGTGGCGAATATCTCAGTGATGAGTTTGACAATCATCTGATGGAGTGTGGGATTGTATCCCAACTTACATGTAACACCCTAAAAATCAGGGCGAACAAAAACTTTCATTTGCACAAAAGGTGGTATACAAAAGGTAACGCCATAGCGTGAGCTCTTCCCAAAATGGGGTATAAGTATGTAATAATTACAACATTTGTAATCAAGTAAAGAATTACAATAACCGACTAGTCTAACTCCGTCTAGGAGGAAGACTACAAAAGGGTTATCGTCAACCAAAGTCTCGCGGCCTAAAGGACCGGTCTCTCATCTTTCCCCCATGCTCACTCAAGCCCGAAGCCTACTTGGGAGCGGCGTCCCTAGTACCTGAGAGACACATCGACACCAAACAAGTGTTAGGCTAAAGGAGCCTAGTGAGTTGTACAAGTAATATCATGCGCGTAGAGTGTATAAAGCATGTGAGATATGCATGATCATATTAGCAATGCAATTGACATATTAAACCGGTTTATTATTATCTTCGGAAACAATGGGAGCGACCCATTTCCCCCAACCAGTACGCCATCATTCGTTACTTCCGAACACCTCGATGCCATATCTATCATGACACCATCAGAGGCCCGCGCACCAAGGAGCAACCCGAGGGCCGGCGACATAGGGGCATTCCTATTTCAGAACCTCCCAAGACTGTTCGGTGAGGAAATACTGCGTTGGTTCGTCCATATCGTTTAGTTACAAGCAACCCCGATGTCATATCAACCATGACACCATCAGAGGCATATACATATTGTCCAAATACTCATACCTCGATGCCATATCAACCATGACACCATCAGAGGCGTATTCGTACTGTCTAGAAAGACTCATACTAATTCTCAACCTTTCTCAGGTATATACGAGGGTCTCATGCCCTTTATTCATTTCTCATCGAGTTAACATTGCTCGGAATTCAATTCTTTCACATCGTTTCATGGCAACATAATAACACGTATGTTCCATGTATATATACAACTATCACATAACACAGTGACATGGTTCGCACCTTAGTAGCATACAGATATCTACTCAATGCACATAATAATCCACTCATATCATTCATACAAACACCATTATTCATGCATTTCATGGCAAATCCCAACCTAACAACTTATGGTTCCATCCATAATGACATTTCTTGCAAGAACCACGCATAGCATGTAAATCAAGCAAAATATAGATATAATCATCAAGATGATGTGTCCTCAGTTTTAACAAAATAGTTTTAACAACTCACCTCGGGCTTGTAAAGCCAAAAGCCCCAATTTTCACCAAAACCCTAGCTTAAAGCTTGAGAAATCACCTAAACTGATAAGGAGTTAAAACCTTGGATTAGCTCCAGATCTACGACATATAAGACTAGATCTATACTTTAAAACCATATAGAGAACTCACCTTGAGGGTTGGTACCCAAAACCCCCAAATCCAAGATTTAGGTTAAATATGTGAACAACCTAAAATCAAGCAAATCGAACCTTAGGTTAGTTCAATACTCTTATCCCACATATAAATCCAACCTACAAAGGTTTAAACCAAGCTTACCGGGTAGGATTCGAACTAAAACCCTAGAACTCGAGTTTTCCCCTTTCAAGCAACAATGGTGGTTGAGGTAGAAATGGAGAAGATGAAGATGATGGAGCTCTAGATAACGATCTTGCTAACTTGGATCTTCAATCCAACAATGGAGTCTTGAAGAGCTTGGAAGGAGAAGAATGTAGGAAAAAGAATCAGCTCCAAAGGTTAAGAAATGAGGAAGTTATGATAAAATGAAGAGAGAAGGGTATTTAACCCGTTCTTGATCTGACACAGCTCACGAAAGCCCAAAACAGCACTATGACAACTCTTCTTAGGTCTGAAACAGGCAACTGGAACGAAAGTCCAAAATGGCACTATGACAACTCTTCTTAGGTCTGAAACAGGCAACTGGAACGAAAATCCATGATTTGATCCAAAATTCCAAATCCCATAATTTATCAAAGAACCATTACTACATCCGAAAATTACGGGTGTTACAATCCTCCCCACCTAGATAAAATTTCGTCCCCGAAATTACTCCCTGTCCGAACCACAACTGATAGCCTCGTTCTAGCATTTGTCAAGATTAGGTGATCATGTTCTCTCCATACCGGTCGGTTAGACTAACACTAGTCTTAATTAAGTATTTTAAGAAGGCACTGATATAACCTTCTAACTTAAGGGTAGTTCACCAAAACATGGCAAGTCATTGCTTTACGCCTATTCTTAGAACATAACACTCTTATAAAGTTAATACCATTTGGACACGCAACCTTAACTCTTTGTATAATTTAACCAACCCAAATCGACTAAATTCTATGGCTCAAGGTAACATACATCATTCGTCTCCTATTAATGTCGATCACTCGACTAAGAGTTACTTTACTATCAAGGAATGTCTTCGTACTCTCACTAACGGTGTCTAGCCGTCGCCATTAATTCTCAAAGGAATTCGAAAATTTTGTCTACTCGCCTAGGGATACCATAAGAAAAGTAAGTTTCTTCACTTAGTAAATTGCTAATTTCCACTAATTCCATACATTTCCACCTTCGCACTATCATAGCCCTCCTAATTTATCAAATCGCTTACGCAATTCTAACTTTGCCTTAGGTGGCTAAATCTTGGACTCCCAAGTACGAATTCCCTTTCCAATTTATCTCATTACTTATCCCCATCAATAGTTGTCATCATACCCTAAGTTTCATGCTTAGTCTGGCGTATCACGTCATTATGTCCACTACAATTTCTACTTCATATAACTTAATTATAAGTCACGTTTTCAAAATCACCTTTATGTCCACAAAAGGTTCCTCCTACATGGCAACGTCAATACACTGACAACATGCACCACTCGGTCTACGTATAAAGTCATTAGTATACATCACCCGATCACCGAATGTGGTACTACTGATAACATCTTCTCGCTCTCTAGACACGCATGGAGAATATTTATTCATTTATAATACCAGGGTACTGTTAAATTCTTCAATGAGCTCTAGAGTCACGATATATAGATACTATGCACACTTAACTTTTATTATCCTTTCTAATACCTTTAGATAGAAGTAAATGCCCTCTTACAATTTGTCTCTCCCAAACCCAAAGAGACCTCAAAGCATGGTCAATTAATCCGCTCGAGCAAGTCCCGTTCTAAACGGTTCGCTACAAACTTTTAGGAACACGCTCCAACACCCCTATAGGATTTTCTCGTAGGGTCAGTACGCACATCATGCATTCACTTAGGTGTTGCTAGCCGATCCTCCCTACGTGGATCTATCCACATCTCAATGGACTTTCCCTAATCATTAACAAGTTTCTTTCTGGATAAGGGTCTCTCATCGGACCACCTTTCTCCACGCAGTCGGTGGCGACGCGGTGCTCCTCATCAACACCCTAGTAAGGGAGATCTGATACTAAATCCCTACGTAATCTAGTTTCCATTCACTTCGGGCACCAATACCAAACTGTCTACACTCTCTGTATGTTAATCCACTATACAAGAGCATGCTCACAAGAGCTAGCAGTCAATTAGTTTATTCCACCACATTAATAGGATAATATGCAAGTCCGCAAATGGGTATTAACCCTCAAATAGTTGGTACATCAAGGGAATTCCAAAGTTTCATAATTAAGCATGGCAGCTCAAATACCGAAAACACGCAATCACGTACAAGGTCTACAAGTATCTCACACAAAAGACTTGGTGACAACAAAAGTGATTCGTACTCATCGAGGGCACCTAAGCATATAGACGTCCTTGCTCGTACAGAGCCGCATATAATTATTCCCTGGGTTCTCAAAGTCAACCCAACAATACAACACAGAGCCTTTCGGACTCTATTTAGGGTATTAACGGCAATCGGTCTATTTCGACCTCCACACACATATAACTATTCAAGCTATGTACATATAAATATATAAACATATATATTTTACATACTCTCCAAAGGTCTCATGACCTTCATTCTGATACCCACCTCTTACTGATGTCATTGGACATTCATTTCCTCTTTATCACACTATGGTGTACATACCATATCACACACCGTTAATCTACTCAATAGCGTCGTAACCTCCTTTAGTATCATATTTTCGTGACCTTCCTCTAAGTTTACAACTTAGTCATTTAAATCACCATAATTCCTATTGCATAATTCAAATATTTATCCCAAGGGTCTTGTGATCTCTATCATTAAGTACCCACGTTTATCCGATAACAATCATTCACATGCCAATTTCTATCTTACATAAACACTCATGTAATTTAAGGTGATAAGTCAATAAGTGAATAATTTATAGATAGATCCTCACAACATGCATACCAAAATCGTCGTAACGAGACCGTATAAATCTTAAATATGCATAATTCTAGTTTACCCTCAACTTAGAGTTTCCACGCTTTTTATTCAACATGCAATCCGCTTAGAACAATTTGATTCGTAAATCCTAATCCATCCATACTCATTCCACACCCTTTTAAGCCATGCATCCATGGCGTTTCCAAATCATCTAAGCGATCCCAGCTAAAGAGCGAGTCTTTTATGTCGCGCTAGATAACGCATCCCAAGCCTTACATTGATAGATTCATATCCTAGACTGGGTCTTATGCTTCCATCCTCGATATTGTCTAGAGTGTCTCCACACGTTCTTACCGCATACCATTTCAAGGTATGGGTCCTACTCAACTAACCGCTCGACATCGTGTCAGTTGCGAGTCAATCTCTTTTATCTCCATATTCGATCTTAGGTTAAAGCTATTCCATTCCTCTTACGATCCTCCTCTTTTAAATCTAGAAGATTTGGCAGGACTACTGTAAGAGAGAGGCTTTCTAAGATCTATCCTTGTTTACAATCTACAATTCAGCTCAGTAACTTAAACAGGTTCTATCACATGAAGGAATGTTCTTATTCCAAATGATCACTCTCTTCACGCTTAAGTCAATTTTAGGCCTAGCTCATCGTAGCTTACTTGCATATCATACTACAAAGTCTCTCGATAACGTTCGATACATAAGTCGTATCTATTTCACCCACTTCCAAAATCTACACGAATTACCGAAGTAATATTTTCCGGAATATACCTTCCGATCCTACATATTGTCTCTTACCGCTAATTCGAACTCGAGTCAACGCACTCAATCCGCTTTCACATCAATCCTCAAAACGAGGGCTTCAAATAAAGACTCATCATAACTAAGGGTCCTTTATGACCGAACAATTAACCTACCACAACAAAATCAAGAAAAGTAAGAATAGACTACCATACGTACCAACATTTATCAATCATTACACCGATAGTAACCAAGAATACTCAAATGACGATACATTCATAAACCAGTAGCTAAGTGCTTTATGAATAGACCGTACACGAGATTCTCTGCCTCTATTGACGTAATTTCTCGATCCATGCATTCCGTATCTCTAGCGCTCTCCCCACCTAAGACTTTACCCATGGTAGGTGACATGTCTATTAGTGCACTAAGTTTAAGTCTAGGTATTCTATCGTCAACACCTAGTTCGCTTAAACTAAAGCTCTGATACCAACTTGTAACACCCTAAAAATCAGGGCGAACAAAAACTTTCATTTGCACAAAAGGTGGTATACAAAAGGTAACGCCATAGCGTGAGCTCTTCCCAAAATGGGGTATAAGTATGTAATAATTACAACATTTGTAATCAAGTAAAGAATTACAATAACCGACTAGTCTAACTCCGTCTAGGAGGAAGACTACAAAAGGGTTATCGTCAACCAAAGTCTCGCGGCCTAAAGGACCGGTCTCTCATCTTTCCCCCATGCTCACTCAAGCCCGAAGCCTACTTGGAGCGGCGTCCCTAGTACCTGAGAGACACATCGACACCAAACAAGTGTTAGGCTAAAGGAGCCTAGTGAGTTGTACAAGTAATATCATGCGCGTAGAGTGTATAAAGCATGTGAGATATGCATGATCATATTAGCAATGCAATTGACATATTAAACCGGTTTATTATTATCTTCGGAAACAATGGGAGCGACCCATTTCCCCCAACCAGTACGCCATCATTCGTTACTTCCGAACACCTCGATGCCATATCTATCATGACACCATCAGAGGCCCGCGCACCAAGGAGCAACCCGAGGGCCGGCGACATAGGGGCATTCCTATTTCAGAACCTCCCAAGACTGTTCGGTGAGGAAATACTGCGTTGGTTCGTCCATATCGTTTAGTTACAAGCAACCCCGATGTCATATCAACCATGACACCATCAGAGGCATATACATATTGTCCAAATACTCATACCTCGATGCCATATCAACCATGACACCATCAGAGGCGTATTCGTACTGTCTAGAAAGACTCATACTAATTCTCAACCTTTCTCAGGTATATACGAGGGTCTCATGCCCTTTATTCATTTCTCATCGAGTTAACATTGCTCGGAATTCAATTCTTTCACATCGTTTCATGGCAACATAATAACACGTATGTTCCATGTATATATACAACTATCACATAACACAGTGACATGGTTCGCACCTTAGTAGCATACAGATATCTACTCAATGCACATAATAATCCACTCATATCATTCATACAAACACCATTATTCATGCATTTCATGGCAAATCCCAACCTAACAACTTATGGTTCCATCCATAATGACATTTCTTGCAAGAACCACGCATAGCATGTAAATCAAGCAAAATATAGATATAATCATCAAGATGATGTGTCCTCAGTTTTAACAAAATAGTTTTAACAACTCACCTCGGGCTTGTAAAGCCAAAAGCCCCAATTTTCACCAAAACCCTAGCTTAAAGCTTGAGAAATCACCTAAACTGATAAGGAGTTAAAACCTTGGATTAGCTCCAGATCTACGACATATAAGACTAGATCTATACTTTAAAACCATATAGAGAACTCACCTTGAGGGTTGGTACCCAAAACCCCCAAATCCAAGATTTAGGTTAAATATGTGAACAACCTAAAATCAAGCAAATCGAACCTTAGGTTAGTTCAATACTCTTATCCCACATATAAATCCAACCTACAAAGGTTTAAACCAAGCTTACCGGGTAGGATTCGAACTAAAACCCTAGAACTCGAGTTTTCCCCTTTCAAGCAACAATGGTGGTTGAGGTAGAAATGGAGAAGATGAAGATGATGGAGCTCTAGATAACGATCTTGCTAACTTGGATCTTCAATCCAACAATGGAGTCTTGAAGAGCTTGGAAGGAGAAGAATGTAGGAAAAAGAATCAGCTCCAAAGGTTAAGAAATGAGGAAGTTATGATAAAATGAAGAGAGAAGGGTATTTAACCCGTTCTTGATCTGACACAGCTCACGAAAGCCCAAAACAGCACTATGACAACTCTTCTTAGGTCTGAAACAGGCAACTGGAACGAAAGTCCAAAATGGCACTATGACAACTCTTCTTAGGTCTGAAACAGGCAACTGGAACGAAAATCCATGATTTGATCCAAAATTCCAAATCCCATAATTTATCAAAGAACCATTACTACATCCGAAAATTACGGGTGTTACATTACACCTCCGTATACACCTCAGATGAACGGTGTATCAGAAAGGAGAAATCGTACTTTGCTTGACATGGTACGAACGACGATGTGTCATTCTTCGCTGCCAGTATCATTCTGGGGACACGCGCTCGAAACAGCAGCACACATACTGAACAGAGCGCCAACAAAGTCGGTAGAAAAGACTCCATACGAGTTATGGAAGGGTAAGAAACCCAACATATCTTTTCTGAAAATTTGGGGTTGTGAGGTTTACGTCAAACGACCTACCTCAGAAAAACTCAAACCCAAATCCGACAAGTGTTTCTTCGTTGGATATCCCAAGACCACCGTGGGATATTATTTCTACAACCCTGAAGAGAACAAAGTGTTTGTTGCTCGAAATGGAAAATTTCTGGAAGAAAAGTTTCTCAGTTTAGAGAACACCAGAAAGGATGTAGATCTACAGATAGTAGACGAAGAAAGCACTACACCAGTTGTTGAGCCAGATATTCAACATAACAATGTTGAACCTCAATCAGAGCCGGTTGAGGGAGTGCAAACACAGGACCTTCGCAGATCCAATAGGGTAAGACAAGAACCAGATAGGTATCTTGGGTTCCTAGTCTCTCAAGACAGTGGAGACTTAAATGAACCAACATCCTATGGAGAAGCTGTGTCAGGCAGTGAGTCTGAACAATGGCAGGAAGCCATGAAGGCCGAGATGCAATCCATGTACGACAACCAAGTTTGGGAGTTGACTGATTTGCCACAACACTGTAAGGCTGTTGGACGCAAATGGGTTTTCAAGAAGAAAACCGACATGGATGGGAACGTACACACCTTTAAAGCCAGACTGGTTGCAAAAGGATTCACGCAAACTCATGGCATTGACTATGATGAAACCTTTTCACCAGTGGCTATGTTAAAATCAATTAGGATTCTTATGGCCATCTCAGCGTACTTTAACTACGAGATTTGGCAGATGGACGTCAAGACAGCCTTTCTAAATGGAAAGTTAACAGAAGACGTCTATATGGAACAACCAGAGGGGTTTGAAGATCCTAAGAATCCTAATAAGGTATGTAAGCTGCTAAAATCTATTTATGGATTGAAGCAAGCATCTCGAAGCTGGAACTTACACTTTGATGAGCGAATCAAAGAGTTTGGCTTCGCTAAAAGTGAGTTCGAGCCATGTGTTTACACTAAGTTCAGTGGGAGCATAGTAACCTTCCTGGTCTTGTATGTAGATGACATACTACTCATAGGAAACGATGTACCAACTTTACAGAGTGTTAAGGAATGGTTAAGTAAATGTTTCCAGATGAAAGACCTTGGAGAAGCCGCTTATATACTAGGTATAAAGATCTGCAGAAACAGATCTAAGCGGCTTATCGAACTTAGTCAGAGTACATACATTGACAAAGTACTGAAGAGATTCAGGATGGATGAATCCAAGAAAGGATTCATTCCAATGCAACATGGCATAGTGTTAAGTAAAACACAGTGTCCTGTTTCTAGTGAAGATCAGGACAGAATGAAATCGGTCCCATATGCTTCTGCAATTGGATCGATTATGTATGCCATGCTATGTACTAGGCCCGATGTTGCTTACTCAGTAAGTGTTACGAGCAGATACCAACAGAATCCGGGTGA
This sequence comes from Centaurea solstitialis, assembly GCA_030169165.1. Taxonomy (NCBI): domain Eukaryota; kingdom Viridiplantae; phylum Streptophyta; class Magnoliopsida; order Asterales; family Asteraceae; genus Centaurea; species Centaurea solstitialis. The sequence continues at coordinate 93,178 of JARYMX010000040.1, read as the reverse complement.
GCCCCATTGGGTAGCTGTCAAGAACATTCTTAAATATCTAAGAAGAACGAAAGAAATGTTCTTGGTCTTTGGAGGTTCTGAGGATGAAATTAGTGTCACAGGATACTCTGACGCTAGTTTCCAGACCGACAGAGATGACTTCAGGTCACAGTCGGGGTATGTCTTTACCCTAAACGGAGGTGCGATCTCATGGAAGAGCTCGAAGCAAGACACGATTGCAGACTCAACTACAGAAGCAGAGTACATTGCAGCATGTGATGCGGCAAAGGAAGCTGTCTGGCTAAGGAATTTTCTATCGGATCTCAGAGTAGTTGCCAGTATCTCGAGACCGATAGATATATTCTGTGATAACTCAGGAGCCGTGGCGCAAGCAAAGGAACCTAGAGAGCATCACAAGTCGAGACACGTGCTCAGAAAATATCACCTCATCCGAGAGATCATTGGAAGAGGAGATGTGAGAATATGCAAGATTCCAACAGAAGACAATGTCGCAGATCCGCTGACAAAGCCACTAGCAAGGGCAAAGCATGAGGCACATGCGAATTCCATTGGGATGCAGTACCTGGAAGCCAGTAGCTAGTACTTAGTTTATTAATTATTACTATAGTCTAATTTAGAAACAATGTAATCATGTAAAGTTTTTATTTCACAGTGTGTTGGAAATAAATGGAGGTTTTATTTTCATGATTGTTCTAAATTAACTATTTTTGCATATTTAACGTATCCATGATTTTACAAAGTTTTGTATGAAATCTAAATTTCCGTAGCCACTTATTGAAATGGGAATTTCAATAGGGAGTTTAACGCTATTATAAATACTTGATGATTTATTCAAAGTAGAGAATAAAAGCACAAGTGATGTGACCAAGTATTTATAGATACTCATCAGAGTGTTTGGGTATTGGAAGTGACCAGTAATCAAGTCTGCTTCATGGAGCCTCAGTCATAAGCACTGACTTGATAGGTTGTCCTTAGACCTGAGATACTTGGTTCGGGAACACGAGGACCACTGTACTCTTAGCACGTACTAACGCTGCACCGTAACTGGGTGGCCATACGGGACGTGACTAGATGCAGCGGAAGCCGTGGATCCAAATGCAAGTAGTCAAGAAGGGATTTGCACCTCTTTCAAAAGAGAGATATTTCCGGGCCCCTTGACGATTAAAGATTGGCAGAAAACGCGTGGCCACGCTCGGATAGAATAACAGGGGTTATTTAGTAATATCCGTTACTGCAGGCAATCGAAATCAGAGTCAAGAAATACTTGATTTTAAGAAATGAATCCTCCACTCCATGTCTTAAATCACTTTAGAAATATCGTGTGCAAAAGGAATGAACCTGTGTACAAATTCAAGCGTGAATTGTATCTCTGGATGTAAGAGATCTTATAACCTGGTTAACCTAAGTGTCTGGCTAGGGACCTCCTTAGGCTAATGGTAACAGGTGTAGTTACGTGTCTAGCACAAGTGGGAGTCTGTTAGGGTTGTGTGCGAGACAGTAACAGGGTTACCGTGTCCAATGTTATAAGACACTAGTAGGTCACACCGCTGCACACCTAATTGAGAAATTTGTGTGAAAAAGGAGATAAATGAGAAGAGAGAGAACTAAATAATTATTAGTTAAATAATTATTTGTTTCAATTAATTAGTAAAATTGATTAAAGGATTAATTAATTAAGGAATTAATTGGAAGGATAATTATGAAAGGAATCATAATCAGGTTAAATCACTGCCTTATTTGATCCTATAAATAAAGGGTTAGGGCTTTGATTAATCAGTTGAACAATTCCTACGAAAATCTCTCGATCTCTCTCTCTCTCCCAACCGTCGGCTCTCTCTCTCTCTCACACATTGATCGGAATTTTTCCGATCAGTCACGGTGGTCTAGCAACCTCCCGCGTGGTGTCAGTAGCGGTGTATCCCCTACAAGTTTTTCGGAAGTCTATACGCAAAAGGTAAACCTTCAATCCTCGCTAAATTGTATCTGATAAGGTTTAAGATGGGTCCGGGTTTGGGAATCGTTTTTGTTATCCGCTGCGCACCGTTAGTGCCTACGGTTCCCAACACACACCGTGCCACCGCCGTCAGCCGGCGTGAAGGACTGCAAAACCGCCGCCGGCGGCCACTGGCTTGCCACCGCAGCGCCTTCGCGGCGCGAACATCACCAGCGGCGTCGCCCTCGCGGCGCGAGCGCCACCAACGCTGACCCTTGCCGGATTCCACCTCGGCCGCAGATCCCTGCCGGTAGGAACAACCAACGCCGCCATCAGCCTTCTGCCGACGCAACGCAGCTGGGCTAACGCCGGTCTCTACCGGCGCACACTCACACCACCACAATCGGTCGTCGCCGGCGTGGTTTAACTAACCCACCACCATCTGAACTAGACCGAAACTTAAGAAGAGAGGGTTCGAAAAACGTTACCTAACACGAGCACGACCCACGAACGCCGCCTCCCGACGACCTTCCTCCCTACCTCCGGCGATCTCTCTCCGGTGAGCTCTCAATTTCCGGCGACCTATCCCTCTCCTTCTTACTCTCTTTTCTTTTCTCTCAAGAAGGACTAAAGGAGGAGAATGATGGTGTGCTAGGGTTTTTCCTAGAGAGACATCAGATTCTCTTCTTGGGCCCTAACCTCACTTGGCCCACACACAAGTAACCCAACAAACTTCCTAGTTACCAAATGACCCACATCAACAAATAACTGATAAACAAAATTAGTAGATGAAATAAACAGTTTCGGTTTTTGTGTCGTTACAACTCTCCCCCACTTAACAGGATTTCGTCCCCGAAATCAATCTGAGAAAAACTTGGATAACACTCTCGCAACTCATCCAATGTTACATCCTGGGGAAAAAGGTCCTACAGAAGATTCACTCTACTAGTCTCAATTTAACAATGCTTATAAACACACTTATCGTTCACTACTTCTACGGTTAGGGAACTATCTAATTCTCTCAAGCATAATATCAGCTTCTACAGCTAAGGAAAAAGGTACAACTACTATGTCTTAGACCTAAACTTACCTGAACCTACATCACATATTGATTTGGCCTCCTTCGCAACCAACTATCAACTCGCTCCCATGTCAGACAAAACCCAAACAGGCTTCGAGTGAACAAGAAAAACACCCATGCAACGACTATACTAAGTACAACAGTTCAAAAGAGACGATAAAATACTGAATGCTAAACCCAAGAAATACTTGTGACTTCATGATTTCTAGCTGCTAGAGCTGTCTCACTCTTCGGGTCTACCATCTGGCTAACCTCTCTCTCTACTAACCACCAAAAACTAAATCCCACAACATGATCACCTAAAACCATGCCCAATGACATGCACTAACGCATACTCAACGGTACTGCTTTAGGATCATAGTCAACCGACTGAATATTCTAACGAGCCAACCGCTCTCCACACTGACTCTATAGGTTTAACTAACCTATAGCGCAATTCCACTCTAAACCAATTCTATAGGCTAAATCCAACCTATAGTGAACCCCAAACCACGCAACCAAAATCATAGTTTTTAGAGATAGAAATCATGTTAGATGATATCGAAAAAGAAAATATACTCTTTTAAAAAATGCGAGACCTTTACCGGTACCGTACGTTACAAATACATTTCTAAGGCAATAAGAATTTACAAAATGTATGATATCGAACAATTGAAATTAGAACAATGACGCGGTAAGGCACGAATCGATCGGTTGCAAGTAATTCGTACCAAATTAAAAGAAGGTTTAAATGCACGTAATCACAAGTAAACGAGGTCAACCAACCATGAGTGGAAAGAATAAACGGTAGGGACGATTGAATAATCAAGCATTAATTAACCGGGGTTAAACGAAATCTTAATTTTCATATATCCATGTGTAAACGAAGCATGTAATCGAAATGAAATAAGATATCCGTACACCAAATCCAACATAAACATAGGATGTGAATTTTACACTCATGGCTATTAGAAATTTGAGTCGTACTATTTTCAGCATTTTACACATTTAGAAATCAAACAATTTTAACATATTTTCGATGGATTCTAGAAAAGCATGTCTAAACGGAAGTTTTAGATCAACGTCGTAGGATTCTAACGAATCAAGAATCAACTGAATCGGGTTTAAAATGAAGCCGGTACGAATCTTTTTTGGAAACAGTTGTGCTGTTCTCGTCTAAAACAGGAGCTGTTTGGGAAAACTCAGATTTTAGGCGCTTTAGCATAAAAATTAGTGTTTGTTCGTGTGACAGTAAATTGTGGTAGACGTCTTGGGGTTTTTAAAAACATATCGTATGAGTAAATCCGATAAACGGGCGACGAGCTATGATTTTTACAAGTAAGACATAATTTTCAGAAAACATTTCTGCACCTTATAATTTTACTAAGATTTTTATTTTATTTTTATTTTTATATATATAAATTCAAAAGAAGACGTCCAACCGATCGAACAACTAACTGAATGGACGACAACTAAATAAATATAAACACAATGAAATACAGCACATTAACCATGAAGGAATAGATCGAATGACACGAATGAAACCTAAGGAGTCCGTACACGTATCAAATAAACGTAAACGGAATTTAGCAATCGTGTATACATATCAAAGAAATAAGGAATCCGTACCGGTACTCATAATCCACAGAGTGTAAATAAGCAGTCTATTTACACAGCCTTATTAGTCCCTAACAGTCATACGATTCCCTAAGGTCACTATTCCGAACACCCAACAAGGGCCACTAAAAACATGGCCAACACAAGACAATACTAGTATTTACAACTAGAGTGTCCACCTACACCCACTACTCACCACTAAAGTTTTGCAAGTACTTACTATCAGACATTAGTGCACCAGAACTCTATAAACTAGATGTACTCTACTCATATAAGTACAGTGAGCATCAATTAACCTCACTTAATCACCAACAACTAGAGTGTCTCACTACACTCCCCTACCATAACTAGAGCTCACGCATGTACTTAACACTAGTCATTAGTGCTCATACAATTCTGTGTACTAGTTTACGCCCCTAAGCACATAGGGTTTCGATAACCACATTCCAATCATATACACACATGCCAACCATTACACATTCACAATTTCCCAACTGTCGTCAATCCAAGGAGGTTCCTAGGACTTAATCAAATCCAAGCCCATACAAACGTTTATAGTAGTACTATTATTTGGGCCCGTATTACTATAACCGTTCCAAGATGATAGCCGGGTCGGGATCACTTGACAACATCAGACAAGGACATGTCTAATGACCCTTCTCCGACATACCACAGTACAAGCTTAGTCGTGATACCATCCTTAAGCAACCCCATTGCATTAACTAAGTAGGTAATTTAAATAACAATAACCACATAAATTTCTAGGTACATAAGCATATCCATGTTATACACATCGACACCCAACCGAGTTTGGCATGTAATAATTACACCATACTATTTGCAATGCACATTTAGCATGCCACAACAAAATGTTAGCATACAACTCAACGCTCCCTCTAGCATCTCAGTAATTTATGAATAACATAGAAGGTAAAGTAAGTATTGCTCACCCCCGTTTGAAGCTTTAGCCGACGGTTCCGACTCTTTAAAAATTTCCTTTTCTAAAAATCTCCTGGTTTAAGTCCAACCACACACACACTCGCAAGCGTTTGTGCTGATTCTCTTAAACCTAGGCTCTGATACCAAGTTGTAACACCAATATTTCGAAAATAATAATAACTAGTAATTTTGAGTATATAAACCCACATTTTTACCATTTGTAATAAAATTAACATTCAAGTTACGGAAAACGCTAAATAGATTTATTACAGTTATCCCGCAAGAAATAATTAAATTACAGATAAATGATTATTTTAACAAATTGAACAAATGTCCAATCTTCGTCGGAACCGATTCTGCAGCTAGCCTCAAGCGGGGCCTTGCCTTTGTCCACACTTGATCCCGAACCTGGAAAAAGGGAAAACAACTAAAGGGTAAGCTATAAGCTTAGTGAGCAAGCACTGCACATACCTTACGTTACCATGCACGCACATACCATAACAGGTGCCATCACAATCACAACACAATCATATACCAACTAACATAACTCAAAATTTCCCCTGCAATAAGTCCAATCAATAACCAAACAATAATCCAACCAATAATCGACTCTCATTAGGTCATAAGCTCCCGTCAGTTTGGGCACGGGTCGGCCCCCACAACTCACCAAGGGCATGTGGTTCCCTTACATACACTATTACGAATACATAAACAAGCCACACATAAAATACACATAGTGTAACTCACACAATCGTCTATCGGCCACAGAGAGAAATTGAAACTCGAAACTTGATATACTGAACCTACGCAAAGGTTACGACTAATTACTTGGTTATACGATAATTAATTCATGTGCCACCAAAGGTTCATGGCTTTTAAGTAGTTATTGCGAACCCAAGTTACGCAAACCCACCTACGTGTCGCTAATAATCTCATACCTCAGTTGTCACTATTTAAGACCATGCATTCCTAGATACTTTTAGTGACAACAAATCAACTTTAATGACAAAACATTAATATAAATAACTATTGCATCTATATCTTTCTTCTTTCTTTTCCTTTACCGTTCCCTTATTGCAACACATAAACATGAATTTGTTTCCCAAAATATATATCACGCTATTTAATAATTAACCCACCAAGAATATGCATGGCTAATAATTTGGTTTTTCACTCTCGAATTGCAAAACATCCCAGAAAAATATATAAATAAATCTTCATGATAACTTATATAAAACCCAACTCGAACGAACGTAAGAGACCCAAATAATCTATCCTTAAATACATAGGAAACTAACTCACACACAATTATGCATATATACGTTCACAATAAAATAAAGCACATACTGTGAAACTCACCTCAAAGCACAACGATAACCCACGTACGAATCACGGTTTATCAACCAACAAATCTGAAATTAAATAATAATACACATATTTAATTAGCCTTCCCAAACGACTTCCAGACACACCCTAAGGTTGACTCGAGACCCTAAGACCCTTCTGACACCATTCCACAAATACACCATAAATCAGAATCCCGCGAGTGACACGCGGGTCAACACGGTTTGCTGACCCGATACGCCACCACGCACCGCCGCCGATCAGCAGCAGCAGCAACCAGACCGCCACCGCCATCAGCCAACGATGGGCAGCAACAGCCGGTGTGGCCACCGCCGCCTAACCACGCGATGTAAACCTGGTCGCCGGCCAAAGCCGGTTCTCCGACCACCATCTACACCGCTGCCCGCCTCCACCGTCGGGACCACAACCACACCGTGCCACCGCCGTCAGCCGGCGTGAAGGACTGCAAAACCGCCGCCGGCGGCCACTGGCTTGCCACCGCAGCGCCTTCGCGGCGCGAACATCACCAGCGGCGTCGCCCTCGCGGCGCGAGCGCCACCAACGCTGACCCTTGCCGGATTCCACCTCGGCCGCAGATCCCTGCCGGTAGGAACAACCAACGCCGCCATCAGCCTTCTGCCGACGCAACGCAGCTGGGCTAACGCCGGTCTCTACCGGCGCACACTCACACCACCACAATCGGTCGTCGCCGGCGTGGTTTAACTAACCCACCACCATCTGAACTAGACCGAAACTTAAGAAGAGAGGGTTCGAAAAACGTTACCTAACACGAGCACGACCCACGAACGCCGCCTCCCGACGACCTTCCTCCCTACCTCCGGCGATCTCTCTCCGGTGAGCTCTCAATTTCCGGCGACCTATCCCTCTCCTTCTTACTCTCTTTTCTTTTCTCTCAAGAAGGACTAAAGGAGGAGAATGATGGTGTGCTAGGGTTTTTCCTAGAGAGACATCAGATTCTCTTCTTGGGCCCTAACCTCACTTGGCCCACACACAAGTAACCCAACAAACTTCCTAGTTACCAAATGACCCACATCAACAAATAACTGATAAACAAAATTAGTAGATGAAATAAACAGTTTCGGTTTTTGTGTCGTTACAACTCTCCCCCACTTAACAGGATTTCGTCCCCGAAATCAATCTGAGAAAAACTTGGATAACACTCTCGCAACTCATCCAATGTTACATCCTGGGGAAAAAGGTCCTACAGAAGATTCACTCTACTAGTCTCAATTTAACAATGCTTATAAACACACTTATCGTTCACTACTTCTACGGTTAGGGAACTATCTAATTCTCTCAAGCATAATATCAGCTTCTACAGCTAAGGAAAAAGGTACAACTACTATGTCTTAGACCTAAACTTACCTGAACCTACATCACATATTGATTTGGCCTCCTTCGCAACCAACTATCAACTCGCTCCCATGTCAGACAAAACCCAAACAGGCTTCGAGTGAACAAGAAAAACACCCATGCAACGACTATACTAAGTACAACAGTTCAAAAGAGACGATAAAATACTGAATGCTAAACCCAAGAAATACTTGTGACTTCATGATTTCTAGCTGCTAGAGCTGTCTCACTCTTCGGGTCTACCATCTGGCTAACCTCTCTCTCTACTAACCACCAAAAACTAAATCCCACAACATGATCACCTAAAACCATGCCCAATGACATGCACTAACGCATACTCAACGGTACTGCTTTAGGATCATAGTCAACCGACTGAATATTCTAACGAGCCAACCGCTCTCCACACTGACTCTATAGGTTTAACTAACCTATAGCGCAATTCCACTCTAAACCAATTCTATAGGCTAAATCCAACCTATAGTGAACCCCAAACCACGCAACCAAAATCATAGTTTTTAGAGATAGAAATCATGTTAGATGATATCGAAAAAGAAAATATACTCTTTTAAAAAATGCGAGACCTTTACCGGTACCGTACGTTACAAATACATTTCTAAGGCAATAAGAATTTACAAAATGTATGATATCGAACAATTGAAATTAGAACAATGACGCGGTAAGGCACGAATCGATCGGTTGCAAGTAATTCGTACCAAATTAAAAGAAGGTTTAAATGCACGTAATCACAAGTAAACGAGGTCAACCAACCATGAGTGGAAAGAATAAACGGTAGGGACGATTGAATAATCAAGCATTAATTAACCGGGGTTAAACGAAATCTTAATTTTCATATATCCATGTGTAAACGAAGCATGTAATCGAAATGAAATAAGATATCCGTACACCAAATCCAACATAAACATAGGATGTGAATTTTACACTCATGGCTATTAGAAATTTGAGTCGTACTATTTTCAGCATTTTACACATTTAGAAATCAAACAATTTTAACATATTTTCGATGGATTCTAGAAAAGCATGTCTAAACGGAAGTTTTAGATCAACGTCGTAGGATTCTAACGAATCAAGAATCAACTGAATCGGGTTTAAAATGAAGCCGGTACGAATCTTTTTTGGAAACAGTTGTGCTGTTCTCGTCTAAAACAGGAGCTGTTTGGGAAAACTCAGATTTTAGGCGCTTTAGCATAAAAATTAGTGTTTGTTCGTGTGACAGTAAATTGTGGTAGACGTCTTGGGGTTTTTAAAAACATATCGTATGAGTAAATCCGATAAACGGGCGACGAGCTATGATTTTTACAAGTAAGACATAATTTTCAGAAAACATTTCTGCACCTTATAATTTTACTAAGATTTTTATTTTATTTTTATTTTTATATATATAAATTCAAAAGAAGACGTCCAACCGATCGAACAACTAACTGAATGGACGACAACTAAATAAATATAAACACAATGAAATACAGCACATTAACCATGAAGGAATAGATCGAATGACACGAATGAAACCTAAGGAGTCCGTACACGTATCAAATAAACGTAAACGGAATTTAGCAATCGTGTATACATATCAAAGAAATAAGGAATCCGTACCGGTACTCATAATCCACAGAGTGTAAATAAGCAGTCTATTTACACAGCCTTATTAGTCCCTAACAGTCATACGATTCCCTAAGGTCACTATTCCGAACACCCAACAAGGGCCACAAAAAACATGGCCAACACAAGACAATACTAGTATTTACAACTAGAGTGTCCACCTACACCCACTACTCACCACTAAAGTTTTGCAAGTACTTACTATCAGACATTAGTGCACCAGAACTCTATAAACTAGATGTACTCTACTCATATAAGTACAGTGAGCATCAATTAACCTCACTTAATCACCAACAACTAGAGTGTCTCACTACACTCCCCTACCATAACTAGAGCTCACGCATGTACTTAACACTAGTCATTAGTGCTCATACAATTCTGTGTACTAGTTTACGCCCCTAAGCACATAGGGTTTGGTCTTTTATAGTTTTTTATTTTTATTAATACTTTCTTTTGATTTACATTTTATATAATATATTTTGTTATTTATTTAATATATATATATACACACATCCAAACACCTAAACTACATCCCCAACGGCCACCTCTCCGACCACCCCAGCGGCTACCGTAGGTCTTTCCCCAACTACCGCCGACTCACCGCCCAGCTCCACCGCCACTCGCCTTTTTCTTCTTCTTCTCCTTTCGTCTTCTACTTTTCCACCTAAATCAAGTAGACCAATGAACAGATTAGGCAAAACCAAAAAAATCGAAACTCGGATTGGAAGACGTAATCTGTTGAAATTGGTGATATAGATGTGATATAGGATCCAAGACGAACACAAGCCACTATCAAGTTGATGGAAATCGAGTAGAAATCGAGCTTATGGTGAAAGTCTGCAACACACGAATTTCGACCAGAAAAATCCTAAATCGAACCAAACAACAAAGAGGATGCCAAAATCGATTGTGTAGATAGATTGAGAATTAAAAATCGGTTACAAATCTACTAAGAATTGCAACAAACCGTAACCAAAATCGAAAACCACCGATGGGTGGTGACGGCCGATGGGGGTGCGGTGGGTGGTGACGACCGATGGGGGTGAGGGTGGTGTTTGGTGGTGACGGCCGATGGTGGTGGTGGTGGATGGTGATGGCTGATGGTGGTGAGGGTGATGGTGGACGCTGATGGTTGTGATGTTGATGGTGGTCTAGGGTTAAGTCCATACGATGGCGATGGAATTCAAAGAAGACGAAGATGACGTCAACTTTTGTTTTTGTTATTTTTTTCTTTAATTTTTTCTTGTTTTGATATTAATAAATTACATTTTTGGTCCCTGTGATTTTATATATAGTGTAAACTACATATTTGGTCCCTCTTGTTTTTATTGAAAATAAAAAGAAAAATAAAGTGACTAAAATACCCCTATATTTAACTCACTTAACAGGAATTTTTTAACAGAGTTGAAAGTCTTGGACCCAAAACGTTATACCCAAAGTGTTAAAACCACCAAACCACAAGGACCAAATATGTAATTAACTCTAAAAAATATTTTGAAGTAATTTCTTTATTATTATTATTATTATTTTGGATAAATGGTGTAACCGTGTAAGTGTATAAAAAAAGTTTTAAAATAAAGCTAAAAAGTTTGCTATAAATAAACCTTTTGCCTGTGAATTTAACCGAATTAAAAATCGCAAGTCAAAATTACCCCAATTTCTTCAGCGACGTTTAAATCTTCTCCGGCGGCATTACCATCTTCTCCGGCGGCATTACCGACCTTCTCCGGCGGCATTACCGATCTTCTCCGACGGCATTTACCGATTCCGACGTCAAAGTTAGAATCTCCGATTTCATCTCCTCCGGCTGATTGAATCTCTTACCAATTTCAAAGCAGTTTCCCACCTTCGCCATTGATTTGACATCAGTTGAAATTTCTTTATTTCATCAGATCTTCGATTCAACCGTTCTTAAGATTAGGTACGTTCCTCCAAGCGAACCCACTTAAAATCTTTACTAAACTATGACCGGCCATCATCAAGAAACATTATTGATAGTTGAATTTTAAATGCGCATAAAGTGTTCGATAAAAGTCCTGTGAATCTGTATCTTACTTTCTTGAAAATATATATCTCTCATTTGATTGTATAATGTTTATTGATAATATATATATCTCTCATTTGATTTTGTATAATGTTTCTTGATATTGATTTTGTATAATTTTTTCTTGATAATATATATATATATATATATATATATATATATATATCTCATTTGATTTTGTATAATGTGTTTGTATAATGTGTTTTAGCTCGTCATGGAGGTTGATGAAGATGGATTCGACGATTCCCTACTCCCGGTAGGGTATCGATTTGCCCCAACGGACAGGGAGCTTATCAAGCATTATCTTCTGAATAAGATTCTGAGAAGGCCGATGCCCTGCAACAAATACATAATCGAATATGATCTATACGCCAACAATCCTGAAATCATCACAGGTATTTAATTAGAAGTGTTTACGGATCGTTTCTAGTTTAATATTAAAATCGACTAAAATTATTATTATTATTATTATTATTATTATTATTATTAGAGGTGGGTTTATACGAGAACGATGTTAATTTAAGAAAACGCGAGGACGATACGCAATACAGAGGATTGACGCGATTCATGGAGGGTGGAGATGATTAAAGGAAGGTGACCCGGTCAAAACGCATTTGTTGACCGGTTGAGTGGTTAACAAATCATCCTCACGTTTTCTTAAAAAGTTATGTTTCTCGAATGAACCTTACAAAAATCAAATATGGTTCACGAGAGTTTACGATTTATACTCAGGGCCGGCCCATGGGCATAAAAAACTTTAGAACAGGCCTTGTTTATACTCAAGGTCGTATGAATTGATCTTTGTTGGTAATTTTAATTTTGTGTAGGATCTTTGTTGCCTGGGAAAAATGATAGAAAGTGGTACGTTTTCATGAACGATCCAAAGGAATCAAGAATCCGCGCGGCTGGGAGTGGGTTCTGGAAATTTACTACCACAAATAAGGATATTGAAGACAACGGATACAACATCGGATTTAAGAAGGTGTTTAACTTTCACATTGGCGATGTTCGCGAAGTTCGCAAGGCCGTCAAGACGCCTTGGGTTTTGGAGGAGTTTCATCTTTCAAAACATTGCCATACTAAGAACTCTCGTAATGACGGGTCAAAGGTATGACGGCTTATTTATTTTTCTTTTTAAACAATATATATATATATATATATATATATGTATATGTATATATTAAAAGAAGGCTTTCGCTTACAAGTTAATAGTTTAAATCTTTATTTGAGTATAGCCCAATGACTTTGTCCTCGGGAAATTTTACAAAAGAGATGATTGCGAGGATCCCGAGGCACAATCACCACCGTCACCACTACAACCACCGCCACCGCCACCGCTACAACAACCACCGCCACCGCCACCGCTACAACAACCACCGCCACCGCCACCGCTACAACAACCACCGCCCCCGCCACCGCTACAACAACCACCCCCACCGCCACCGCTACAACAACCACCGCCACCGCCACCACTACTACCACCCGGGAATCCGGGCACCGTCTATCCATGGGATATTATCACGTTCGACCTTCCGCCGATGACAAACACGATTTGCGACTTGGTTCCACCACATCTCCGAGGGAGTTCTTCGGATGCATTACTAGAGGATGACGATTTGGCTTGGGCAAATCTGCTTTGGGCGCCTTCGCCGCCACTTCAGCCTACGTCACCACCACCGACAGCGACGGAGCACCGACATCACCATTAGGATTTGGTTTCAGTATGAGATAATGAATTTGTAAATGTTGTAGATACATGAAATTGGAAATTTTGGGTGGAAGATTAGATTTCTTGTAAAGATTTGAACTTGGTTTTAGATTTTACTTTGGAAATTTCATGTAAAGATTTGAACTTGTTTTAGATTTTACTTTAGAAATATTTGGAATCCTATGCTTGTTTGATTTAAAGGATTTAGGATAAATATGAATTCTTGTTATTTATATCTATACTATATATATAAGAGAATAACTCAATTTGACAGTTTTTTGTTCAACAATTACTTTACACATTTACACTTTATACCCCCATAGTTAGTTATTAAATCTTATTTTAGTCCTTTACTTTTTCATTTTCTATTTTAAACCCTTATCATATAATCTAACTAATCATATATTATGAACTAAAATTTATATTAAAATTACGTTTTTTTTAACAAATTATACCATCATAATCGTCTCGTCAATACGTTCGAAATAAGCCCAATATTGAATATTTTTTATTCAATTATATTATATATTCTATTATATAAAGATAATACTTTTATTTCATTTTTCGAAATTGACTATTCAAAAAACCATTAGGAGGTTAATTGATTGAACACATATGATTAAATTGATGTATATAAAAATCGGGCAATTGATACATATACTTCGCGCTGCAAGGCGCGCGGGTATATTTCTAGTAATAAAAAAAGAGATCATCAAACTTTTATATAAAATAAACTAAATTATCTTCTATTTAACTTGTTATTAGAAAACAAATGATTTTAGGGTATTTTAAACATTGTTGTATGCAAATCCTATAATTTTTCAAAGTCAAATATATTGAATTAATTCGATATACGCTATCTATTAAATCTTAAAGTTACTTGAATAGTTAAGTTTCTCGTAGGAGCATAAAACGACCCTCCTTCATAATTAATTTTAATTTTATAATTAAAATAAAAATGGAATTAATTATAAACACTAATTAGTTAATTAATGTTTTAACTCCTATAATTAAATCTTCAAGATTGTAGCCCAAATATCATTTTACAATTTTAGGCCCATTGACACTTATCCAAAGTTACGAAATAAAATTGATGTTGAAATTATAATTATAAATAATATAATTAAACTAAGGGTAGTTGCAACGGATCAACAAATGGTAACCGTTGACGATCAAATGGATGCTCCTGATTTGGTGGTAAGGGTAAATGTTTGAACTTTTCCCTAATGCACACAATTGAAACTCGCTCGTAGTGTTCCAATATTGTCTTCTTCATTCAACTCCACCGCATAACCTAACACGCTTGTTGGGATTACCCTTTTTATAGATTAGAAGGTTACAACTAGTTTCTTGGGTTAAAATCTAAAATAGGTAGTAACTATAAGCTTGCATTGAACACACCTTGAAGAACTAATTATCAACTGTAATAATTGAAAGAGGAGGGTTCATCATTGCTGCCTAGTTGTGCGAAGTATAATGGTAAACTATTGACAAACCTAGCAGATGTGATTTTTTTTTATCATCTCTGTCTTCTCTTTAATGTTGTGTTTCACATAATCTTGCATGCATTCAAGCTTGTACAACAACTTCCTACCTTGATTATCTTAGGATAAGAGTTTGAAGAAAATGGGTTTCTGGACTACATTAAGTTCTTATTTAGTAAAAGGTTTTATCTACCAATGTTTGTATGTATTAGTGCCTTAGTGACAACATGATTATGATTGTGCAATTTGTATACAGAGTTATCTTCTTTTGTGAACCAATCTATAAATTACTTAACTAATTTGAGATCAAACGGAAGAGGAGACAAACTGGTGCAAATGGCAATATAAAAATTGCAAAAGCTCTAGAAGAAAGGCAAGGCCAAAAACGGCTAAAACCCGAGAGTTGAATCCTAACTTGTTCCTTTGTTAGCACAATATCTGATACAGATCGGTTTCGAGCTGTATTAGGGGTTTTACGAGATCTCCGGAAGCCGAGAAAAGGGGTCGAAAGAAGAGAGAAAAGGGGCATCTGAACGTGCCCTGAGCGATAAATCAATCCGCCACATCACTGGAAGCCAACAACACATGCGTTTGTCAAACTAGATGATGAGTTAGCTGTTGTCTAATAATCTAGTTAATGAACATGTTATGTTTGACAAAATATAATTTATAAGTATGTAAAAGGATCGAAAAATAGTATCTTCAATGAATAACCAATTACAAATACTTTGTAATATTAACTAAACATAATTAAAATAAATTTCTAATAATATAATGTATGTATTAATATAGACAAGATAATAAAAAAAAATTAAATAATATAATAAATTGACCATAGGGCCTTAAAAACACAAGTACATCGAACACAAAATTAGGAAGACATGAAAAGGCAAAATAAGCAAACGCAGTTTACAAGAAGTAAACCTTAACAAGGACCCAGATTGAACGAGCAAATCTATCTATAGGAGAACAAAGGATCCTTTGCTAAAATTAGATTTTTTGGTCTCTATAGTTTTGATCTCTAAAATTACTTTTTTGGTCCTTGAAACTACATGTTTTGTCCCTTATTCAAGTACACTACATTCTGACTACTGTAATACATTGATGTTTGGTTATGGGTATTGGGGTCAGGAATAAGAATGATTATGAAAACTATTTGATTTAATATTGTATAACGGAATTATTCATTCAAATCCATTATTTTCATTCCTGACCATAATAGGGTTAATGAACTTTTTATTTCTACATAATTCTTTTTTCTTCATGCATTGTTTAATCTATGGATGTTAAATGAAACATCTTTTGTATTTTGCAAGTTGTAGAAACATATTTTTTAATATGAAACAATTTTTCATTGAATATATTAGTTTAACCAAACAACATCAATGCAATGCTCATTCCAATTCTTATTCTCCTGCATTCCCATTTTCATTTTCATTCCTTGAAATGAACCAAAGAGGAACCACATATAAGGAGGGAAAATGTAAGTTATCCAAAAAGGAATCTATGGATCAACCGTTTTTTACCTGTTCGGTTCAACCGGTTGAACTGGGTTTTCGATAAAACCAGCGGATTCACTCCGGGCCGTAAATTGTCATAAAACCAGTGTTAATTGAATCAGTTTCTTCCCCGGTTTCCAGTTTGACCCAGTTTTTAAAACACTGGGCATTAACAACATTGACTAGTTTGGGATCCAAAACACGAAAACCTTTACGAATTTGAATGACTAAAATCATAAAGCATGCGTAAGCGACGGACCAAAAATGTTATTCACTTACTCGTTTTAAAGTAAATCACAGAGGATTGACGTGATTCATGGAGGGTGGAGATGATTAAAGGAGGGTGACCGGTCAAAGCCGCATTTGTTGACCAGTTGAGTGGTTAAGAATCATCTTCACGTTTTCTTAAAAAGTTATGTTTCTCGCATGAACCTTTCTCTCTCTCTCTCTCTCTCTCTCTCTCTGTATATATATATAGGGGTGGGTTGAAATGTGAACCACTTTTTGTTGTGAACGTGAGAACAGTCGAGAGCGCGCCACGTGGCACACATCTTCGGTTACGGTGGACACGATCACGGAGGATTGACGCGATTCATGGGAGGGTGGAGATTATTAAAGGAGGGGACCCGGTCAAAGCCGTCTTTATTGATCGGATGAGTAACCGAGATTCGTTCTCACGTTCGCAACCAAAAATGAGTTCACATGTGAACTTTCCTCTCTCTCTCTCTCTCTATATATATATATATATATATATATATAGGGGTGGGTTCAAATACAAACCACTTTTTGGTTGTGAACGTGAGGACAACCCAGAGCGCGCCACGTGTCACTCTGAATTTTCGCGACATAGTGTTATTCAGACTGAATAAAGCGTTATTCAGTATGAATAAGCGTTATTCAGTATGAATAAGCGTTATTCAGTATGAATAACACTAAGTCGCCGAAAATTCAGTGACACGCGCGACTTGTACCCAAAAAGCCCGCAACTTAGTGTTATTCAGTCTGAATAACACTATTATTCAAACTGAATAACACTAAGTCGTGGGAAAAGTCGCGCGTGTCAGAAATTTTGTTGCCACGTGTCGCGCTCTGGGTTGTCCTCACGTTCACAATCAAAAAGTGGATTGTATTTGAACTTTCACCTATATATATATATAGGTGGTTTCATTTGCAAACCGCTCTTATATTACAAACCTTCTTATTCACCCTAGATTTTTGAAATGAGTGGTCAAGATGAAAGCAACATAAATATGGTAAGTTTAATATACTTTTTAATTAAAATTGATTAAAAAGGGAATGGGAAGGGTATAGGCGTCATTTTGGCGTGATATCAATTTAGGAATAAAGAATCATAATCATGATCCCTACAAACAAGGAAACCTCTTTCCTCTTGCTGTCATCATATTCTCAAGAATCAAGATGATAAAGCTTTAAGACGAAACCAAGCAAGCGGGAGCCTGGAGGTGAAACCAAGAAAACCAGTGCTGAAACGACATGATGGTCGTAGGTGAAACCAAAAACTTCGAAAGTGAAACCGATCAAGCCGGAGGTGAAACTGGACATCATAACCGTGAAACCAAGCAGGCCGGAAAGTGAAACTGAACACAGCTACCGGAAAACTCAAAAGCACCTACCGGAAAACTCATACGCACCAACCGAAAAACTCAAAAGCACCTGCCGGAAAACTCAAACGCAACCAGAACTCAAACCTACCTACAGGGAAACTCGAACCTACGCACCTACCGGAAAACTCAAACGCAAAAAAACTCAAACGGAATTGCCATGTGAAACCGAACTCATCAAAACAAAATCTCTGGAAGGATTTCATTTTAGATATCATAAGTAAGATGATAGAAAAATTAAAAGAAAGTTTTTTATTTAAATATATTTTAATTATGGGACGTATATCTTCAATCTTCCCTTATTTTTTTATTGAAAAAATTTACCATAATTATCTATATTCAATTTGAAAAGACAAATGTACCCTTTTGATTTAAATCAATAAAAAATTAAATGTAAATTTTTGATTGGCTGGAAAAGGTTTGTAAGTTTGTAATTTAACATAGGTTTGCAAATGATCGCTCCTCTATATATATATATATATCTTATATATATATAATCACGACCCCATCTATATTTTTTTCACCAATTTTTGTCAAAATTTTTAAAATTTCCTACCTTTTACTATTTGGTTTTAACTAGTTATTAAGAGCCCGGGCTTTGCACCGGGTTATAAAATGTAATAGATTTTATTATAAGTAGTAAGATGGGTTTATATGAAACATAAGTTTGTACATATGCTGTCATACGAAATATTAGTATGACGGACTTCAAGCATTGTGTTGGGTGTTTATCTATATGTTTACAGTAAAAAAGAGGTATATAGTGCAACTGGTGTCTATTTTATGTCGTTATATTCAAGTAAGAAACTATAGAATTGATTTCAAAGAGTATAATGGCCATTTTGCCCACTAATTTAAGGGATTAATGGATGTCCGTTAACATGAGAGACAAAATCCATAACAACTCCATATTTGAAGGTGTATTTTGTAATAAGTTAACTTTAAATACCAAATCTATAACATTTGACAAACCTAAGGGACCAAAGCTTTGGAAAAAATAATCATGTCTTATGAATAGTTTAATGAAATTATTTGATTATTTTCTTGATTAAAGTTATAATAATTTATAATCAACCAAAATAAAATGTGTTGATAAAATAAATAAAGATAGTAAAATGTAATAAAATATGAATTATGTAATTTGTGAATAACTAATATAAAGAATGATTTACTATAAGTAGACATATGTAATTTAATCAAACATTTTTTGGGATAATTAACTAATAAATTTAGTAAAGTTGGATGGAAGGATGAAAATGGAATGAAGATAAAAATTACAGGGATGAAAAAAGAAGTTTCTAAAATCAGAAATGAAAAATGTAATAAACATCAAACAATAGGGACCAGAATGGTAAGTTAGTCAATTATTTTATTAATTATTTCCCATTAAAAAACAAAATTTAGCTGCTTTTAGAAGTTGGAGTTAAAATGTGTAAAAGACAAAATGGCATAGTTGTAATTAAAGTAACTTTGAAGGTCAATTTCATATATTTCCTCACAAATGTATGGTATATATAATTTTAGACAATAAAAATATAATAATAATAATTCACAACCCCACCTAGATTTTTTTTCACCAATATTTGTCAAAATTTTTAAAATTTCCTACCTTTTACTATTTTGGTTATAACTTTTGTCAATAAAAATATAATAATTTATTAAATGTTATGGTAAAACAAGATATAGAAAAATAGAGTGTCAGGTTCATACGAGAACCCTAACTATTTGTGAGAACGCAAGAAACTTTAGCAACGTACAAAATTACAAATAGGGTGACAATTCTCGACACGACATGAAATACAATACGAACCAGACATGAAGATAGATGGGTTTGGGTTGAGTTTCTGCCGCACTAACCCATTTATTTTGTGGGTCATGTTCTGGTTGGTATATGGGTTTACAAGTCAACCCGTCAACCCATTAAAGTTATTAATGTATGAAATCTCATGTTCTCTTATGTATGCTTGCGTATCTGAAAACCTTAAGACGTCGTACTTTGAATAATTCATCACATTATAATATCCTAACTTCTTTTCTCGTACGACCTATCAACGCCTTAAAAATTTCCTAATATATATATATATATAAGCGTGTTTATGCCGCTCTCTAACAAAGCGAGTGGGCGTCCATGCACAAAATCATGTGTGATTTTGTTGGTTCCTTCGTTTCTGATTTGAATCTAATTTTATATATATATATATGGGTGATGGGTGATGGATTCAAATTAAAATAAAATCTATTTAGAAGAACACAAAAAAAAACGAATAAAAATAAGATTGTAGCCCAAATATCATTTTAGGCCCTTGATCAAACTGTCGGTCCAGATTACAATTTTAGGCCTACTGACACTTATCTATACTATTATATAAAGAGAATAACTCAATATGTTAGTTATTTTGTTCAACAAAACTGATTTACACACTTACACTTTACCCCCCTGTAGTTAGTTATTAAATCTTGTTTTAGTCCTTTAGTTTTTCATTTTCTATCTTAAACCCTTATCATATAATCTAAATAATTATATATTATGAATTAAAATATATTAAAATTACGTTTTTTATTTTACAAAGTATAACATCATAATTGTCTCGTCAATACCTTCGAAATGAGCCAAATTAATATTGAATATTTTTATGCAATTATTTTATATAAAGGTAATAATTTTATTTCAAATTTCAAGATTGACTATTCAATTTTTCAAGATTATTAAATATTCATTCTATAATATTTAATTTATAACTTACGATTTATAACTTCCAAGATTTTGTTTTTCATTAGTACCTTTTCCTCATAAAAGAATCACATAAAAGAATTGAGTTGAAGATGGATGTGTAACTAGCCCCTTGTAGAATTGTTTTAATTAACAGTTATATGATTTTTAATTTTTGGGTATGTTCCAAAAAGTATACTTGATGTCCTTCCTTGAAGAAAAATGAGTTCATTCATTCTAGAGAAACTTGATGGTTATGGATTGGTTGTAAGTTGGTTGCTTATTAGTTATTACCAAGAATAATATATAAAGCCTTTTTGACCCTACATAAGAAAATTTGTCTTCGGTTTTAAAGTTATTTATTGGATCAACATACATCAAAGTTTTCCGTGAAGAATGCGGCACGAGCTATTGGAATTGTATGGTTTATGCCGGTGTCAAATTCAAAGAAAAATAAAATAAAATGACAAATAAAAAATAAAATTAGAAATGTTATTCATAGGATTTTTACTGCAACTATTTTTTAAATATTTTTAATAATTTACATCTTTCTGCATTGTAGTAATAGGTATATAAAGTATTAATGTGTAAGTTGGTCATTGAATGTTAAGCACCAATGTTTTGAATTTAAAAACCACATTATCCATCAACAACCTTTTTAAAAATACGACACATTCGACC
Source organism: Centaurea solstitialis (assembly GCA_030169165.1). Classification (NCBI taxonomy): domain Eukaryota; kingdom Viridiplantae; phylum Streptophyta; class Magnoliopsida; order Asterales; family Asteraceae; genus Centaurea; species Centaurea solstitialis. Next base: position 71,546 of record JARYMX010000040.1, on the reverse strand, counting down.
ATATTAACTTTCAATTTGCGACATAAGACCACATAGATTAATAAAATTAACATATCTAAATCGAGTTTTTGGTTTTGATATTAAGATTTTTCGCGCCGCATCGCGCGCGGGTAAATATCTAGTTCAAAGTTACGAAATAAATTTGATGTTGAAATTATAATTATAAATAATATTATTAAAATTAAGATATAGGAAAATGACAATCCTTTGGTACCTTCTAAGGTACTCTCTCTCTCTTCTCGATGCCTTGGATCATTTGAACCTTCCCCAATCTCTCTCTCTCACACACACACACATATATATATATATATATATATATATATATATTCACAATCCTTTCTTATTCGTATGCGACTTTGCCCTAGATAACACAATCCTCTTCTGGATTAATTTGTTGTTGAAGCATTTTGATTTCAAATTAAAAGTAAGTTTTTAATTCTGTTTATTTGCTTCAATTCTTCATCTTAGTTAATTGTTAAGCCTTCATTCCTCATCCTTAATTGTTGATTCCAACCAATCGATTATTTTCAACATCTGTTTTCCACCCAATGTTGAAGAATAAAGAAATTTAAAACAACTTAATTATGCTTTTCAAAATAAAAATTTTATAGAAAGTGTTTGTTTGGATTAGCTTAGAATGGAATTACACGGCCTTGACTATCTATGTATCAAATCAACAACGGATTGATTGAAATTGAAACCATTTAGGTTGATAAGTCGGCTCTTAGAGTGTGTGTTTGGGATTTAGCGATATATAAGTAACACTAAAATAACTACTATAATGTGAACCACTTTTTGGTTGTGAACGTGAAGACAATCGAGAGCGCAACACGTGGCGGAAACTAGTCAATAAATGCGACTTTGAATGTGGCCCCCCTTTAATTCAATGCCCTCTCCCATGAATCGCGCCTAGTCATCCGCCGTGGACTTGACGTGGCGCCTAGTCATCCACCACGTATCGCACTCTCGGTTGTCCTCACGTTCACAACTAAAAAGTGGTTCACATTTAAACCCACCCCTATATCTGTATATATATATATATATATATATATATATATAAGTCAATAAGTTAGAATGGAATGACTTGTTATTTTCGGGACAAAAGTTTCGTAGCCTTTTCTAATATTCATCCTTGGTACAGGCTGTTACATATAGCACATTAATTGGTACCATGGCCGGCCGTAAAAAGATCACACCCGCCCCGGAGCTTCCACCCGAGATATTGTTATTCCACATACTACCAAGGCTGCCGGCCAAGTCCTTACTCCGTTTCAAGTGTGTTTGCACCCAATGGAGGTCCTTCCTAGCAACGCCCTTGTTTGCCAACATCCATCTCCACCATGCAACCGCTGCCGACCGCCGTGAAAAACTTGTTTTCTGTACTATCGGATCAACATCACCATGCAACTTCCTGATCATCGATTGCGAAGATGGTTTAGTTGCCCAGCCTCGTTGTTGCCCTTTCCCAGGCTTTGCTGCTGCGACAGTAACGTCTTCCGTAAATGGACTCGCATGCATGGGAATATGGAAGAACGCTCAAGAATTCTCTGATCTAATACTATGGAATCCGTTAACGGGCGAGTATAAAACATTATCCAGGCCCGTCGATAGAAAATGCTACAGCACGTCTTTTACCGCGCTTGGGTTGTATCACACCCGTACCGATGACGACTACAAGATTTTACGTATAAACGCTGATAGCAGCGTTTACTTATACTCGTTGAAATCCGACTCCTGGAGAAAGCTTGAGTCAGAACTGGACTACCATGAACGCATACCCTATGCCGCTGATCATCACCATTTGTTGGATGAAAGCCTCCATTTCTTGATGAAGCTCAAGACAAGATACTTAATTATAAGGCTCGACCTCAAGACGGAGAAGTTCACAAAGATAGCGGTTCCCTCTACTTGTCCATATGGGTGTTTGAGGTTTGTGGTTGGAAAGGGTTGCATTCAGCTAACGATTTTCAAAGCAGATCTTTCTTCTGGAACACGGACCATCGAGGAATGGCTGATGGATGGAGGTGGCAATTGGACGAAAGTGGTAAACAGCAGTTGTTCAATACAGGACTCGTCTTTTCAGGGACCGTTGTATTTGATGAGGAATGGAAATTGGCTCATGTGTACCAACAACGGCATTTGCAAAGTAGACCCTGCAGGGAACAACGCCAAGGGCCACCACTTGTCTTCAACTCCTCCCATCATCGTCACGTACCAGCTAGGAATTTACATCGAGACTTTTGTGTCACCCAATCAATATGTTCATTGATCGCTACTAACTAACAGATAGCAGCTTCCTTCAATTTATTTTTTTGTAGATACTTTCTTTTCTCTTCCTACCTATCTCATTCATCTATATACCCAAAATTGAATTGAATTAAATATTGTTTTTGCATCTAAATATGACTCCCGAATGTTCTTGTGCATCATAAGGTTAGAAACCCCTCTAGATTGTATATGAAGCCAATGTAACCCGCCTATCCACCATCCAGTTTTTTCTCTATTTTTAAACTAAGGGTAGTTAGACTATCCACAACAACAATCCTTAACAATCCAATCTTAATTAAAATATTAATTTCTCTCTCATCCATCTACATAATATTCAACTTCAATCCAATCTCAAAATTTTCACACTCCAACCACAATCCTTTACAATCCAATCTAATCTAAAATATTATTTTATAAAAACTATATATTTTACTTTTTATACAAGATAATGAGATAATTGAAATGAACATCATGTAATGAAAATACATCAAGATTGGTCTCTATTTGTAGGGAATTGAAAACCATGAATTTTGATATATTTTGTATATTTTAGTTTTTTTATAAAAGCTTAATTTTTAATTAAATAAGTTTTATTTAAAAAATATAAAACTAGCCAGTGATATCTTGACATGTGTCAATTGTAGATGAAATTCCCATGCCAATCTGGGATTGTTCAGCGACCCAGTTCGTTTGAGATTGGTTCGTGTATTTTCCTTTTCCTTTTTTTTTGGTAAATTGTTTTTGTCTTTTTCTAGTTTATGAACGATCTGGATCATGAATGTAAGTAGTCTTACAACGGATCAACAAATGGTAGCTGTTGATGATCAAATGTTGTGTTTCACATAATCTTGCATGCATTCCAGCTTGTACAACAACTTCCTACCTGGATTACCTTACGATATGAGTTTGAAGAAAATGGGTCGTTTCTGGACTACATTAAGTTCTTATTAAGTAAATGGTTTTATCTACCAATGTTTGTATGTATTAGTGCCTTAGTGACAACATGATTATGATTGTGCAATTTGTATACAGAGTTATCTTGTTTTGTGAACCAATCTATAAATTACTCAACTAATTTGAGATCAAACGGAAGAGGAGACAAACTGGTGCAAATGGCAATATAAAAATTGCAAAAGCTCTAGAAGAAAGGCAAGGCCAAAAATGGCTAAAACCCGAGAGTTGAATCCTAACTTGTTCCTTTGTTAGCACAAATATCCAACGATGACATACCCCTGTAAACTTGAGACAATCATATTTATTCCATCATGTTATTAACCAATTCTTGCTATTCAAAGTAAAAAAGAAAGTGTCAATTCAAAGCTTGTTTTATAAGATGCACAAACTTCTAGACAAACAATATAGAACTTAACTATACCTTTTGTTTTTACAACCCATATTGTACTATTACTTGTACTATGTTTGCATATCATTCATTTATTCAGACAAAAAACAAGAGATTTATGGCCTTGACCATAAAAAAAATTCTTTTCTAAACGTTCATTATAGGTCAAAGGCACAACTTCATTATTCTTGGATACACTAACTTCTACCTATCTTGCAACGGTACAAGACGTTTTAGCTTATATGCTTCCTCTTCTACAACTTAGCTGGTCGGTTTCCATACTTAAAACACCTAGTAGAGAACCGTCTTCACTTGGCCCCTATTTGTTAACACCTTGCTTCACATCCATTACCTTTTTGTTTAAATTTGGTGTGTAACAGAAGTATGCGTTTGCAACATAAGTATCTAACTATAAATCTGTTTTTACCTTCTTTTACGTTAGAAAAAACATAAAAAGGTGAAGCGAGTCTTTAAAACCTTGTCTTTAGATTTAAGTATGGATGCCCACACAAACTAATAAGCATAAAAAAAAAATCAAAAGACAAATCACCATCCTTTGACCTCTATACATACCTGCAAAATTTATATATATCTTAGGCTGCTCGCACCGCCCTAGTGGCTTCACAGCGGGTTGGAGAGAAGGAACCCGGCGGCTTCTTTGGGTTGGGTGCATGGGCTGGGCAAGCCGGCGGCTTGGGAGTTGTTTGGGTTGGGAGAGCCGTTTGGCAAACGGCTCTCTCAACGGTAAAAAATCTAATTTTTTTTTTACATTTTTTTTTCAATTTTTACTCCTATAAATACTCATTTAATCCAACTTCTTTTTTCACACAAACAACCTTCAATTCTTCAACTCTTTTCTCACACAAACAACCTCCAATTCTTCAAACCTCTCACTCTTCAAACGATGAATCCAAACGATCGAAACATCGCATCACGGCGCGCGAAATGTAAACGTCGGGCGGAACCCGAGACCCCTTCGAAGCCCTCTTTCAAAGTCGACGTTACGCATACCGGGTTCCCTCCAGAATATCCACCCGATTACAATGTCGACATTTCGCCGAAAGGTTTTTGTATCACAATTACTCATCCTCAAGTTCCTCAACCCGGGAGCTCTTCACAACCCAATCAACCCGGGAGCTCTTCACAAGCTCCTCAACCGTTTCCTTATCAACCGTTTCCTCCACAATTTCCTCCAATGGATTTTGGTTCTCCTTATCAACCACAATTTGTACCCGGTTACCAACCCAATTACCAACCCGTAAAAGAGGAAGACACTTCCGATGAGGAAGAACTTTCACCAACGACCCAACAAGAGAGAGACATTATGTTTTTGACCACCTCGCACGGCCATCTCCGGGGTAAAAAGCTCTTCATTACTATCAACCGAAAAGAGGAGATCAAAAAAAAATATGGCTTATAATTTTTAGTTTATTTAATGTTTTAGTTTATTTTATTTAATTATGTAATGTTTAATTTTAATTTTTAGTTAATTAATTATGTAATTTTAATTTTTAGTTAATTAATTATTAATCTTATTATTAATTAATTAAATCCATATTTTATTTAATTAATGTTATTTAATTAAATGAAATAAATAAAATAAATTGAAAAGTGAGAGGGTTGGGAGGGTTGGGTGTGTGTTGTAGAGGGTTATGGGAGGGTAAAGAGAGGGTTGACCAAAAGCTGATGTGGAAGCTGATGTGGCATTCAAAAAGTGAGTGGGTTGAGAGGGTTGGAGAGTATGGGTGCGTGTAGCCTTAGAACATCCTTACCCGTAGACTCTCAACCCAATCAACTCAATCGCTACATCAGCGTCACATCAACTTTCCACTATCTTATCCAATCCATCCACACAATGGTAGACTCTCAACCCAATCTAAATAATTAAAATTAAAAAAATAAAAAAAGAAGAAGAGAGAGATAGAGAGATAGAGAGAAAGGAGAGAGAGGGTGGGGTGGGGTGGGGTTGGTGCATGGGTATAGTCTAAGGAATCGGTTTGAGGAAGCCGATGGACTCTCTACCCAATCATCCTCGGCGGTGTACCCAATCACTCAATTGAACCCAATGACAAGCCGAAGTCATCGGGTAGGATGGGCTGCGGATGGTCTTAAACCTTTCAATAAAATCCATCGTAAAGACATTATAATAAACAACCTTAAGTTGATTTCACATTATTTAAATTGGGTAAATATAATTATGTAGATTGTATTGACCTTGAGTGAAATTAAAACCATGCCAACATTTACTTGTTAGTTTCTATACTTCTGTTTAGCTTGAAGGGTGGTCTCAACTCTCAAGGTCAATAAAAACCTACAGCAATAGCCAATAGCTATTTTTATTTTCTTTTTTGTAGCAAGGTATTTCTTTTTTCTTTTTTTGTAGCAAGGTATTTCTCAAGGTGTATATACCAAGTTGACTAGACTTGGTATAAACAATGGAAATTGACAGTAATATATAATCAAAATTCTTATTACAACCCATATATCAACATAAATTCATTTGGGTTTATGGCCCCTTTTTCTTGTTAGACATGGATGAATGCATTTGGATACTTCAATGTAGGCCTTACATTTGCCAACCTTTTCAAACAATGAAATTTTATAAGTTCAAGATGTTTTATTGATACAAATCATGTCTAGCTCAGTTGGTCTTCCTAAGGGCATTGAACACACCTTGAAGAACTAATTATCAACTGTAAAAATTGAAAGAGGAGGGTTCATCATTGCTGCCTAGTTGTGCGAAGTATAATGGTATAACTATTGACAAACCTAGCAGATGTGATTTTTTTTTATCATCTCTGTCTTCTTTTTAATGTTGTGTTTCACATAATCTTGCACACATTCAAGCTTGTACAACAACTTCCTACCTTGATTATCTTACGATAAGAGTTTGAAGAAAATGGGTCGTTTCTGGACTACATTAAGTTCTTATTAAGTAAATGGTTTTATCTACCAATGTTTGTATGTATTAGTGCCTTAGTGACAACATGATTATGTTTGTGCAATTTGTATACAGAGTTACCTTCTTTTGTGAACCAATCTATAAATTACTTAACTAATTTGAGATCAAACGGAAGAGGAGACAAACTGGTGCAAATGGCAATATAAAAATTGCAAAAGCTCTAGAAGAAAGGCAAGGCCAAAAACGGCCAAAAACTGGTGCAAATGAAATTATTTGATTATTTTCTTGATTAAAGTTATAATAATTTATAATCAACCAAAATAAAATGTGTTGATAAAATAAATAAAGATAGTAAAAAGTAACAAAATATGAATTATGTAATTTGTGAATAACAAATATAAAGAATAATTTACTCTAAGTAGACATATGTAATTTAATCAAACATTTTTTGGGATAATTAACTAATAAATTTAGTAAAATGGTTGGATTCTTGCCAGAATCAACCAAAATCAAGAAAAATTAATCTTGAGAACAAACCCATACCAAACCACAAGCGTATTCTTCTGGTTTTGGATAATTAGATAACCAAGTAAAGAAGTATAACCCATCAGTTGTGATTCCCAGAAATCAAAATCATTATCGAGAGAGGGAGAGATTAGGGGAAGGTGGAAGATGATAACCGTTTTAGAATTTTAATAACTGTAGTATAGATGTAGATACGGTCCATCATCAAGTTTGTTCCTAACAGTACCAAAAGGCCATAGGTTGCTTGAAATTCATGGTAATCAGGAGCTACTAACAAATAAATCTCTCAAAATGTTATGATTCGCATGATGTATATAACTGAGAATGCGTAAACTGATAAAGATTTGAAAATTTCCTTTTCTAGTAACATTAAAAAAATGCTTTTTAATTTGCTAAACATTTTTTTAACCTATTGGTAATAACAATTGTTGGGAGATTCTCTTTCACCAATTGTTGGGAAAAAGTCCGACTTGAAAAACAAGGGTTTAGCGACCCTGAGCCCTGAAGTATCACCTGGCCCAGGCGACAGCTGAATAAGAATAAGCTCCGTAAAATATTTTGGTACAGGTTCGGGCCTAGGCCCAACCCAAAAGCTCTAAACTAAAAAAAGTTTGACAAAACCCATTTAAGCATGAAAAACCCCAAAAAGCTCCATATAAAATATCATATCAGACCCTTTTATATTAAACCATTATTTATATTTTTTATTCTCAAATTACACAATTTACATTTTGTTACTTTTTAATTTATTTTATCAACACATTTTTGTTTTATTGATTAATTATAAATTATTGTAACTTTAAATAAAAGATACAATCAAGTAATTATAACTCTACAATTCCCAGGAAAAAATATTACTGTACCATACAATTTGGAAAAAAAATAAATGTAACCCTAGAAATCGCTTAAAATATTACTATACCATACCATTCCCATGATTAATCTTAGTAAGTAACCGCCCATGATCAGTCTTGACCGTCAGGATAAAGTTTGGATGGCTAAAATTAAGTTCACAAGTTCACACAAAATATTGGTTCATAATTGATTATTACTCTATAATTATTTACAACCCATTTCTAACGTGAAGCTGATACAACCTATGAAATCTTGTAAAATTGTATGAAACATCCCCTATTTAATATAAAATATATGGAAAATCAATTATTATGGAATATCGATGATTATCGATACGTTTCACAGAATTTTATAGGGTTGCATCGGTTTCACGTTAACTATGGGTTGTAGGAAGGAAGGGAGGATGATGGGAAATCGTTGGACGATTATAAAAACCAAAAAGTTGATTCACTATATTTTTTTTTAACGTCAGATTACACACGCCCAACTAACCAACTCCTAAAATCTACTCCTAAATCTACATCATTGTCCATGATGGGACTCAAACCCATAACCACACCTTATAAACAATCCAAATGCTATTGGGCCACATTGATTTCACTATTTTAGATAAGTTATTAAAGATGCTATAAAAGATTGTTTAAACATAACTTCAAGTATTGCATGACACACATGCATGTGTATGAGAATATCATTTACGAACCAATGAAAATGATCGTAATCTGGAGAATCATCATCATCATATGCTATTTGACATGATTTTGTATGACTTGGAGTTGGTATACATATATTTATTTCACTATCTATATAAACATTTTTTTATGTTTGAAAAAAAAAACAAAAACAAAAACCGAATACCCATAAATAAATGCAGTGCAAAACAAATCTATATTTAGACGAATAAATTCAAATGAAACAATACCTTATGACAATCGTTTTCACATTTATCATAATATATGGGGTTCTTAAATGATTAATCCCATAATCAAATGAAAATCACAAATGGATCAAAGAATAGTGTGTTTTCATAGCATTGTTTCATATTAATGAAACAAAAGATGCACGTTGTAAAACAACATTTGCAACTCATATACGTATAGTTGGTTGGTTCGGTTTGATTCTCACAAACCGGGTCCGTACGGCTTGGTATTATTCTTTTTTGGGTTAAGTTTGGTCGGCTCCTTAGTTTTTTGTGTTTTGAGCTGCTGTTACAATCGGGCCCGGTCTGTTTCGTCTGGTCTTATTGTCTATTGCATAACATTGACTGTAATCCGTTGGTTGGTCAATTATATGTGTACTAGTCCAATACCCGCGCGATGCGGCGGGTGTAAAAGTTATTATAGATCAATAACATATAAATTAGCAACTCAAAAGGGTTGTAAGCAATTAAGCAATATAGATCGCCTCTCTCTCTCTCTCTCTATATATATATATATATATAAAGTCCGACTAATTCCCGACAATTTTGGGGCTAAACATGGACCCACTTAAATACCCGTATAATTAAGTGGGTATTATGTGCAAGAGAATGTTCGAACTCGGTTAGGACGCTATGAACCCCCGAGCGATAACCAATCCGCCACAACACTGTTAATTGTGTTTTACATTGTTATACATGGTGCATAAAGAACAGTAAAGTTGAATATTGAAATCTTGAAAAATAACCGTTTTCAAGACTTATTTTTCTTTAATATATAGTATAGATATACATATAGATAGTATAGATTAAAACATAACTGAAAAACAAAAATTTAAAAATATAAAATAAATTAATTTGCATGTATTCTTGATATTAAATAATACGATTAAATTAAAAAATATTTAATATTAGACTTATATAATATATTTTGTTATTTATTTAATATATATATATACACACATCCAAACACCTAAACTACATCCCCAACGGCCACCTCTCCGACCACCCCAGCGGCTACCGTAGGTCTTTCCCCAACTACCGCCGACTCACCGCCCAGCTCCACCGCCACTCGCCTTTTTCTTCTTCTTCTCCTTTCGTCTTCTACTTTTCCACCTAAATCAAGTAGACCAATGAACAGATTAGGCAAAACCAAAAAAATCGAAACTCGGATTGGAAGACGTAATCTGTTGAAATTGGTGATATAGATGTGATATAGGATCCAAGACGAACACAAGCCACTATCAAGTTGATGGAAATCGAGTAGAAATCGAGCTTATGGTGAAAGTCTGCAACACACGAATTTCGACCAGCAAAATCCTAAATCGAACCAAACAACAAAGAGGATGCCAAAATCGATTGTGTAGATAGATTGAGAATTAAAAATCGGTTACAAATCTACTAAGAATTGCAACAAACCGTAACCAAAATCGAAAACCACCGATGGGTGGTGACGGCCGATGGGGGTGCGGTGGGTGGTGACGACCGATGGGGGTGAGGGTGGTGTTTGGTGGTGACGGCCGATGGTGGTGGTGGTGGATGGTGATGGCTGATGGTGGTGAGGGTGATGGTGGACGCTGATGGTTGTGATGTTGATGGTGGTCTAGGGTTAAGTCCATACGATGGCGATGGAATTCAAAGAAGACGAAGATGACGTCAACTTTTGTTTTTGTTATTTTTTTCTTTAATTTTTTCTTTTTTTGATATTTAATAAATTAACATTTTTGGTCCCTGTGTTTTTATATATAAGTGTAAACTACATATATTGGTCTCCTTGTTTTTATTGAAAATAAAAAGAAAAATAAAGTGATAAAATACCCTATATTTAACTACTTAAAGAATTTTTTAACAGAGTTGAAAGTCTTGGACCCAAAACGTTATACCCAAAGTGTTAAAACCACCAAACCACAAGGACCAAATATGTAATTAACTCTAAAAAATATTTTGAAGTAATTTCTTTATTATTATTATTATTATTTTGGATAAATGGTGTAACCGTGTAAGTGTATAAAAAAAGTTTTAAAATAAAGCTAAAAAGTTTGCTATAAATAAACCTTTTGCCTGTGAATTTAACCGAATTAAAAATCGCAAGTCAAAATTACCCCAATTTCTTCAGCGACGTTTAAATCTTCTCCGGCGGCATTACCATCTTCTCCGGCGGCATTACCGACCTTCTCCGGCGGCATTACCGATCTTCTCCGACGGCATTTACCGATTCCGACGTCAAAGTTAGAATCTCCGATTTCATCTCCTCCGGCTGATTGAATCTCTTACCAATTTCAAAGCAGTTTCCCACCTTCGCCATTGATTTGACATCAGTTGAAATTTCTTTATTTCATCAGATCTTCGATTCAACCGTTCTTAAGATTAGGTACGTTCCTCCAAGCGAACCCACTTAAAATCTTTACTAAACTATGACCGGCCATCATCAAGAAACATTATTGATAGTTGAATTTTAAATGCGCATAAAGTGTTCGATAAAAGTCCTGTGAATCTGTATCTTACTTTCTTGAAAATATATATCTCTCATTTGATTGTATAATGTTTATTGATAATATATATATCTCTCATTTGATTTTGTATAATGTTTCTTGATATTGATTTTGTATAATTTTTTCTTGATAATATATATATATATATATATATATATATATATCTCATTTGATTTTGTATAATGTGTTTGTATAATGTGTTTTAGCTCGTCATGGAGGTTGATGAAGATGGATTCGACGATTCCCTACTCCCGGTAGGGTATCGATTTGCCCCAACGGACAGGGAGCTTATCAAGCATTATCTTCTGAATAAGATTCTGAGAAGGCCGATGCCCTGCAACAAATACATAATCGAATATGATCTATACGCCAACAATCCTGAAATCATCACAGGTATTTAATTAGAAGTGTTTACGGATCGTTTCTAGTTTAATATTAAAATCGACTAAAATTATTATTATTATTATTATTATTATTATTATTATTAGAGGTGGGTTTATACGAGAACGATGTTAATTTAAGAAAACGCGAGGACGATACGCAATACAGAGGATTGACGCGATTCATGGAGGGTGGAGATGATTAAAGGAAGGTGACCCGGTCAAAACGCATTTGTTGACCGGTTGAGTGGTTAACAAATCATCCTCACGTTTTCTTAAAAAGTTATGTTTCTCGAATGAACCTTACAAAAATCAAATATGGTTCACGAGAGTTTACGATTTATACTCAGGGCCGGCCCATGGGCATAAAAAACTTTAGAACAGGCCTTGTTTATACTCAAGGTCGTATGAATTGATCTTTGTTGGTAATTTTAATTTTGTGTAGGATCTTTGTTGCCTGGGAAAAATGATAGAAAGTGGTACGTTTTCATGAACGATCCAAAGGAATCAAGAATCCGCGCGGCTGGGAGTGGGTTCTGGAAATTTACTACCACAAATAAGGATATTGAAGACAACGGATACAACATCGGATTTAAGAAGGTGTTTAACTTTCACATTGGCGATGTTCGCGAAGTTCGCAAGGCCGTCAAGACGCCTTGGGTTTTGGAGGAGTTTCATCTTTCAAAACATTGCCATACTAAGAACTCTCGTAATGACGGGTCAAAGGTATGACGGCTTATTTATTTTTCTTTTTAAACAATATATATATATATATATATATATGTATATGTATATATTAAAAGAAGGCTTTCGCTTACAAGTTAATAGTTTAAATCTTTATTTGAGTATAGCCCAATGACTTTGTCCTCGGGAAATTTTACAAAAGAGATGATTGCGAGGATCCCGAGGCACAATCACCACCGTCACCACTACAACCACCGCCACCGCCACCGCTACAACAACCACCGCCACCGCCACCGCTACAACAACCACCGCCACCGCCACCGCTACAACAACCACCGCCCCCGCCACCGCTACAACAACCACCCCCACCGCCACCGCTACAACAACCACCGCCACCGCCACCACTACTACCACCCGGGAATCCGGGCACCGTCTATCCATGGGATGTTATCACGTTCGACCTTCCGCCGATGACAAACACGATTTGCGACTTGGTTCCACCACATCTCCGAGGGAGTTCTTCGGATGCATTACTAGAGGATGACGATTTGGCTTGGGCAAATCTGCTTTGGGCGCCTTCGCCGCCACTTCAGCCTACGTCACCACCACCGACAGCGACGGAGCACCGACATCACCATTAGGATTTGGTTTCAGTATGAGATAATGAATTTGTAAATGTTGTAGATACATGAAATTGGAAATTTTGGGTGGAAGATTAGATTTCTTGTAAAGATTTGAACTTGGTTTTAGATTTTACTTTGGAAATTTCATGTAAAGATTTGAACTTGTTTTAGATTTTACTTTAGAAATATTTGGAATCCTATGCTTGTTTGATTTAAAGGATTTAGGATAAATATGAATTCTTGTTATTTATATCTATACTATATATACAAGAGAATAACTCAATTTGACAGTTTTTTTTTTTTCAACAATTACTTTAAACATTTACACTTTATACCCCCATAGTTAGTTATTAAATCTTATTTTAGTCCTTTACTTTTTCATTTTCTATTTTAAACCCTTATCATATAATCTAACTAATCATATATTATGAACTAAAATTTATATTAAAATTACGTTTTTTTTAACAAATTATACCATCATAATCGTCTCGTCAATACCTTCGAAATAAGCCCAATATTGAATATTTTTTATTCAATTATATTATATATTCTATTATATAAAGATAATACTTTTATTTCATTTTTCGAAATTGACTATTCAAAAAACCATTAGGAGGTTAATTGATTGAACACATATGATTAAATTGATGTATATAAAAATCGGGCAATTGATACATACACTTCGCGCTGCAAGGCGCGCAGGTATATTTCTAGTAATAAAAAAAGAGATCATCAAACTTTTATATAAAATAAACTAAATTATCTTCTATTTAACTTGTTATTAGAAAACAAATGATTTTAGGGTATTTTAAACATTGTTGTATGCAAATCCTATAATTTTTCAAAGTCAAATATATTGAATTAATTCGATATACGCTATCTATTAAATCTTAAAGTTACTTGAATAGTTAAGTTTCTCGTAGGAGCATAAAACGACCCTCCTTCATAATTAATTTTAATTTTATAATTAAAATAAAAATGGAATTAATTATAAACACTAATTAATTAATTAATGTTTTAACTCCTATAATTAAATCTTCAAGATTGTAGCCCAAATATCATTTTACAATTTTAGGCCCATTGACACTTATCCAAAGTTACGAAATAAAATTGATGTTGAAATTATAATTATAAATAATATAATTAAACTAAGGGTAGTTGCAACGGATCAACAAATGGTAACCGTTGACGATCAAATGGATGCTCCTGATTTGGTGGTAAGGGTAAATGTTTGAACTTTTCCCTAATGCACACAATTGAAACTCGCTCGTAGTGTTCCAATATTGTCTTCTTCATTCAACTCCACCGCATAACCTAACACGCTTGTTGGGATTACCCTTTTTATAGATTAGAAGGTTACAACTAGTTTCTTGGGTTAAAATCTAAAATAGGTAGTAACTATAAGCTTGCATTGAACACGCCTTGAAGAACTAATTATCAACTGTAATAATTGAAAGAGGAGGGTTCATCATTGCTGCCTAGTTGTGCGAAGTATAATGGTATAACTATTGACAAACCTAGCAGATGTGATTTTTTTTTATCATCTCTGTCTTCTCTTTAATGTTGTGTTTCACATAATCTTGCATGCATTCAAGCTTGTACAACAACTTCCTACCTTGATTATCTTAGGATAAGAGTTTGAAGAAAATGGGTTTCTGGACTACATTAAGTTCTTATTTAGTAAAAGGTTTTATCTACCAATGTTTGTATGTATTAGTGCCTTAGTGACAACATGATTATGATTGTGCAATTTGTATACAGAGTTATCTTCTTTTGTGAACCAATCTATAAATTACTTAACTAATTTGAGATCAAACGGAAGAGGAGACAAACTGGTGCAAATGGCAATATAAAAATTGCAAAAGCTCTAGAAGAAAGGCAAGGCCAAAAACGGCTAAAACCCGAGAGTTGAATCCTAACTTGTTCCTTTGTTAGCACAATATCTGATACAGATCGGTTTCGAGCTGTATTAGGGGTTTTACGAGATCTCCGGAAGCCGAGAAAAGGGGTCGAAAGAAGAGAGAAAAGGGGCATCTGAACGTGCCCTGAGCGATAAATCAATCCGCCACATCACTGGAAGCCAACAACACATGCGTTTGTCAAACTAGATGATGAGTTAGCTGTTGTCTAATAATCTAGTTAATGAACATGTTATGTTTGACAAAATATAATTTATAAGTATGTAAAAGGATCGAAAAATAGTATCTTCAATGAATAACCAATTACAAATACTTTGTAATATTAACTAAACATAATTAAAATAAATTTCTAATAATATAATGTATGTATTAATATAGACAAGATAATAAAAAAAAATTAAATAATATAATAAATTGACCATAGGGCCTTAAAAACACAAGTACATCGAACACAAAATTAGGAAGACATGAAAAGGCAAAATAAGCAAACGCAGTTTACAAGAAGTAAACCTTAACAAGGACCCAGATTGAACGAGCAAATCTATCTATAGGAGAACAAAGGATCCTTTGCTAAAATTAGATTTTTTGGTCTCTATAGTTTTGATCTCTAAAATTACTTTTTTGGTCCTTGAAACTACATGTTTTGTCCCTTATTCAAGTACACTACATTCTGACTACTGTAATACATTGATGTTTGGTTATGGGTATTGGGGTCAGGAATAAGAATGATTATGAAAACTATTTGATTTAATATTGTATAACGGAATTATTCATTCAAATCCATTATTTTCATTCCTGACCATAATAGGGTTAATGAACTTTTTATTTCTACATAATTCTTTTTTCTTCATGCATTGTTTAATCTATGGATGTTAAATGAAACATCTTTTGTATTTTGCAAGTTGTAGAAACATATTTTTTAATATGAAACAATTTTTCATTGAATATATTAGTTTAACCAAACAACATCAATGCAATGCTCATTCCAATTCTTATTCTCCTGCATTCCCATTTTCATTTTCATTCCTTGAAATGAACCAAAGAGGAACCACATATAAGGAGGGAAAATGTAAGTTATCCAAAAAGGAATCTATGGATCAACCGTTTTTTACCTGTTCGGTTCAACCGGTTGAACTGGGTTTTCGATAAAACCAGCGGATTCACTCCGGGCCGTAAATTGTCATAAAACCAGTGTTAATTGAATCAGTTTCTTCCCCGGTTTCCAGTTTGACCCAGTTTTTAAAACACTGGGCATTAACAACATTGACTAGTTTGGGATCCAAAACACGAAAACCTTTACGAATTTGAATGACTAAAATCATAAAGCATGCGTAAGCGACGGACCAAAAATGTTATTCACTTACTCGTTTTAAAGTAAATCACAGAGGATTGACGTGATTCATGGAGGGTGGAGATGATTAAAGGAGGGTGACCCGGTCAAAGCCGCATTTGTTGACCAGTTGAGTGGTTAAGAATCATCTTCACGTTTTCTTAAAAAGTTATGTTTCTCGCATGAACCTTTCTCTCTCTCTCTCTCTCTCTCTCTCTCTGTATATATATATATAGGGGTGGGTTGAAATGTGAACCACTTTTTGTTGTGAACGTGAGAACAGTCGAGAGCGCGCCACGTGGCACACATCTTCGGTTACGGTGGACACGATCACGGAGGATTGACGCGATTCATGGGAGGGTGGAGATTATTAAAGGAGGGGACCCGGTCAAAGCCGTCTTTATTGATCGGATGAGTAACCGAGATTCGTTCTCACGTTCGCAACCAAAAATGAGTTCACATGTGAACTTTCCTCTCTCTCTCTCTCTCTATATATATATATATAGGGGTGGGTTCAAATACAAACCACTTTTTGGTTGTGAACGTGAGGACAACCCAGAGCGCGCCACGTGTCACTCTGAATTTTCGCGACATAGTGTTATTCAGACTGAATAAAGCGTTATTCAGTATGAATAAGCGTTATTCAGTATGAATAAGCGTTATTCAGTATGAATAACACTAAGTCGCCGAAAATTCAGTGACACGCGCGACTTGTACCCAAAAAGCCCGCAACTTAGTGTTATTCAGTCTGAATAACACTATTATTCAAACTGAATAACACTAAGTCGTGGGAAAAGTCGCGCGTGTCAGAAATTTTGTTGCCACGTGTCGCGCTCTGGGTTGTCCTCACGTTCACAATCAAAAAGTGGATTGTATTTGAACTTTCACCTATATATATATATAGGTGGTTTCATTTGCAAACCACTCTTATATTACAAACCTTCTTATTCACCCTAGATTTTTGAAATGGGTGGTCAAGATGAAAGCAACATAAATATGGTAAGTTTAATATACTTTTTAATTAAAATTGATTAAAAAGGGAATGGGAAGGGTATAGGCGTCATTTTGGCGTGATATCAATTTAGGAATAAAGAATCATAATCATGATCCCTACAAACAAGGAAACCTCTTTCCTCTTGCTGTCATCATATTCTCAAGAATCAAGATGATAAAGCTTTAAGACGAAACCAAGCAAGCGGGAGCCTGGAGGTGAAACCAAGAAAACCAGTGCTGAAACGACATGATGGTCGTAGGTGAAACCAAAAACTTCGAAAGTGAAACCGATCAAGCCGGAGGTGAAACTGGACATCATAACCGTGAAACCAAGCAGGCCGGAAAGTGAAACTGAACACAGCTACCGGAAAACTCAAAAGCACCTACCGGAAAACTCATACGCACCAACCGAAAAACTCAAAAGCACCTGCCGGAAAACTCAAACGCAACCAGAACTCAAACCTACCTACAGGGAAACTCGAACCTACGCACCTACCGGAAAACTCAAACGCAAAAAAACTCAAACGGAATTGCCATGTGAAACCGAACTCATCAAAACAAAATCTCTGGAAGGATTTCATTTTAGATATCATAAGTAAGATGATAGAAAAATTAAAAGAAAGTTTTTTATTTAAATATATTTTAATTATGGGACGTATATCTTCAATCTTCCCTTATTTTTTTATTGAAAAAATTTACCATAATTATCTATATTCAATTTGAAAAGACAAATGTACCCTTTTGATTTAAATCAATAAAAAATTAAATGTAAATTTTTGATTGGCTGGAAAAGGTTTGTAAGTTTGTAATTTAACATAGGTTTGCAAATGATCGCTCCACTTCCAAAATATTGTTTAACGGCATTTCATTTCGTTGGGACAAATTCCCCGTTCTTTGGCACGCATCACAACTTTTAACAAACTCGAAAGCATCTTTGAAAAGTGTAGGCCAAAAGAATCCACTTTGTAAAACTTTTGCTGCCGTACGTTGGCCACCAAAATGGCCTCCATACGGAGAGTCATGACAGGCTCTCAGCAGGTTTTTCATCTCAAAATTCGGGACACACCTTCTCACCATTTGATCTGCTCCAATTTTAAAAAGAGAAGGATCGTCCCAAAAATAC
Organism: Centaurea solstitialis; assembly: GCA_030169165.1. Classification (NCBI taxonomy): domain Eukaryota; kingdom Viridiplantae; phylum Streptophyta; class Magnoliopsida; order Asterales; family Asteraceae; genus Centaurea; species Centaurea solstitialis. Next base: position 53,194 of record JARYMX010000040.1, on the reverse strand, counting down.
TGTTTGCAATCATACAAAAACTTTTTCAACCTTTGTCCATTTAAACCGTACGGCTTAAGCCCACTAGCTAGGTAGTTTGCTATATCCGCATACCATGGAATATTTGATTCAAAATGGTGTTGAATTGACAAAACATGCTCATCGGGAAAAAATTCTTTTATTGCATGATTACCCCCAGTTGACACTATTCCCTCAATTCTCGAAAGGTGGTCGGCCACTTGATTATCAGTTCCTTTTCTATCAATTACTTCTATATTAAACTCTTGCAAAAGCAGGACCCATCTAATAAGTCTTGGTTTTGCATCAGTTTTATTAAAAAGATATTTGATAGCCGAATGATCTGTATGAACAATGACTTTTGTACCTATCAAGTATGAACGGAATCTGTCAAAAGCAAATACTACGGCAAGTAGTTCTTTTTCTGTTGTTGTGTAATTCAACTGAGCATCAATTAGAGTCTTACTTGCGTAGTAAATGGGGTGAAAGATTTTATTGACTTTTTGTCCCAAGACGGCACCTACCGCCCAATCACTGGCATCACACATTACCTCAAAAGGTAAGGCCCAGTTAGGAGCAATGACAATAGGTGCCGTAACAAGTGCTTTTTTCAAAGTCTCAAAAGCTTTTGTACACTCTGAAGTGAAGTCAAAAGGTTGGTCAACATGGAGTAAATTACAGAGCGGTTTTGAAATTTTTGAAAAATCCTTTATGAACCGTCTGTAAAATCCTGCATGTCCCAAAAAGCTTCTAATGCCTTTAACCGTGCTAGGCTCGGGTAATTGCATTATTACTTCTATTTTAGCCTTATCCACTTCCAAACCTCTTTTAGAAACCAAATGACCCAACACAATTCCCTCTTGTACCATAAAATGACACTTTTCCCAATTTAGAATCAGATCATGTGTCTCGCAACGTTCCAAACTCTTTTTAAGATTTTCAAGACAATTTTCAAACGATGTGCCAATAACTGAAAAATCATCCATGAAAACTTCCATGGTATCTTCAATCATGTCTGAAAAAATTGACATCATACACCTTTGAAACATTGCGGGAGCGTTACACAAACCAAATGGCATTCGCCGAAAAGCGAAAGTTCCGAAGGGACAAGTGAAGGTGGTCTTCTCTTGATCTTCGGGTGCAATGTGAATTTGGTTGTAACCAGAATATCCGTCCAAAAAGCAATAAAATTCCTTTCCGGCTAAACGATCTAGCATCTGATCTATGAAGGGCAAAGGGAAATGGTCCTTTTTGGTGGCTAGGTTCAACTGCCTATAGTCCATACAAATTCTCCACCCGGTCACGGTTCTTGTTGAGATAAGTTCATTTTTCTCGTTGGTGATTACCGTGGTACCACCTTTCTTTGGTACACATTGTACCGGGCTTACCCAACCGCTACTAGAAATGGGGTATATAATACCCGCATCTAGCCACTTAAGGATTTCTTTTTTAACGACCTCTTTCATGATGGGATTTAGTCGTCTTTGTGGTTGCACTTTGCCAATGCTATTTTCTTCCAAAATTATCTTATGTTGACAAAGTGTCGGGCTTATTCCTCTAATGTCTGCTATTGTCCACCCAATGGCTTTCTTATGGTTTTGTAACAGTTTAATTAATTTCTCTTCCTGTTCACAACTTAAGTTAGAGGATATAATTACAGGTAATTTATCTTCCTCCATGAGATAAGCATACTTAAGGTGTGATGGTAGAGGTTTCAAGTCCAAATCGGGTGCCTTTACTATGGATGGTGGTTGGACAGATCTTTCACTAAAATCCAACTGTTCAAAAACAGCTAACACTTCAACCTCTGTGTTTTCAAGTTCTGTATTTTCAAAATTATCAGCACAGTTCACCTCTGTGGTGAGATTGTCACCACTGAGGGGACAGCTGATTGAGTTTATTTCCAAATCATCACTTGAAGTATAAATGGCAGAGCAATCCTCAAAGTTCCCATTATACTTGAGTGTTTTGAACAGGTTGAAGGTTACCTGTTGGTCGTTTACCCTCATGGTTAACTCGCCTTTCTGAACGTCAATCAAGGCTCTTCCTGTTGCAAGAAATGGTCGTCCTACAATGATGGGACAACTCCTATCGGCTTCAAAGTCTAACACTAAAAAGTCAGCCGGAAAGATAAATTTATCGACTTGGACTAAAATATCCTCGATCTTACCCTTCGGATAAACAATGGATCTATCGGCTAATTGTAAAGTTACGGTCGTTGGCCGAACTTTACCAATTTCTAATTTATTGAAAACCGACAAGGGCATGAGATTCACACTTGCCCCTAAGTCACAAAGAGCATGTCCGACTTCCTTCCCTCCAATGGAACACGGGATGGTGAAACTTCCCGGGTCTTTGAGTTTCGGAGGGATCTTACAAGTGAGAAGTGCACTACATTCTTTTGTTAAAGCCACAGTTTCAAATTCACTCAATCTCCTTTTCTTATTAAGAATGTCTTTCAAAAATTTAACATAATTTGGCATTTGCTCGAGAGCTTCTACCAAAGGTATGTTAATATGGAGCTGTTTAAAGATGTCCAAAAACTTCTTAAACTGAGTATCCATATTTTTGGCTTTCAATCTTTGAGGAAAAGGTAATTCTCTCAGATCCACTACTGGTTGATTTGACTTTTGAACAGTTTGAACTGGAGTTTCAGCAGCATTTGAACTGGGCAAAGCTGCTGTTTTGGGGACAGACTCTGGCTCCTGTGGGGTCTCAACAATTGAAAACAGTCCTGGAAAGTTTTCTCTATCAAATGCATGCCTTGTTTCAGTGTGACATGGTTGTTCCGTTGACATTATCTCGGGTCCAATTTCAACAATTGTCACTGCCTTAACATGTTCCTTACCCTTAGGGGTTTCTGTGTCACTTGGCAGAGTGCCAGGTGGCCTGTTTCTCAATTCATTTGCAAATTGTCCCAGCTGGGTTTCAAAGCCTCTCAAAGTTGCATTGGTTTGATTTATAAAACCTTTTAGCAAAGATTCAATTGAACCATTGCCATCCGATGCATTTTGAGATCTTTGGTGCATTTGTGAGGATTGCCCACTTTGAAAATTTTGAGGTGCACCTTGATGAAATCCCGGGGGATTTTGTTGGTTTTGAAAATGATTAGCCCCGTGGGGCTGAATTCCTGGATTTTTGTATGAAAGATTCGGATGATTTCTCCAGTTTGAGTTGTATGTTTGTGAAAACGGGCTGTTTTTTGGAATAGTTTCCAACAAAATTTACTGATGCTGGGTTGTTCGGACAATTTTCATAAGTATGATTATTACCGCAAAATACGCACATTTCTTTTTCAGAAGATGTCACAGCTTGTACTTGGTTTGTCTCATTAATATTCAAATTATTTTTCACCAAGTTGGTTAAAGCCAAAATTTGTGCGTTTAATGTGGTGATGGCATCATTCTCATTAAATTCCGATGGTCTTTTAGGTGCCAAAGCGCGTGGGTTTGACCAATCAGTGTTGTTTCTGGCAATCTTTTCCAAAATGTCAACAGTTTCAGTATATGTTTTTGAAAGAAAAGCACCACCCGCTGTTGCATCTAAATTACCTTTTGCAGCAAAAGTAAGACTGTTATAAAACGTTTCCATTTGGATGCAATGGGGAATTCCATGATGAGGACATCTCCTAAGTAGTTCTTTAAATCTTTCCCATGCATCCGAGACTGCCTCATCCTCATACTGTTGAAACATCAAAATTTCATTTCTGAATTTAACATTTCTTGTCGGCGGGTAATATTTTTTTAAAAACTTTTCCGCCAAACTTGTCCAACTGTTGATTGAATGAGGTGGTTGGGAATTTAACCAAACCTTAGCTTGATCCTTTAATGTGTAAGAAAAAAGTGTCAAACGTAAGTGTTCGGTTGTTATCCCGCGAATACGAAAATGATCCGTCATTTCTAAAAAAGATTTTAAATGAGAGTGCGGATCTTCTGATGCCAACCCCGCAAATTGACCCATAGCCGATATCATTTGGAACATTACCGGCTTTGGTTCAAAATGTACGGTTGCATCCACGGGTGGTTTCAAAATACCTGACTGTAATTGTCCAAATTCGGGTAGTGCATAGTCACGTATTCCTCTTTCCTTGTTATCGGCGATGGTTATGGTGGTTTCCTCTTGTGGTGGTGGGTTTCCAGCCATGTTTCGGTTACGACCAGTTCTACCTCGACGACGTCTTTTGACAGTACGTTCTATCTCCGGATCGAGAGGTAAAAGTTCACCGTGTTGTAGCCGTGGCATACAACGTGAAAAGTGCTATTTAACAAAGACAAGCAACTCAGGCTCGAATGAAATATCTCAGAGTTTAAAATTAAAGCCAAGTCCCCGGCAGCGGCGCCAAAAACTTGATAGCGGAAAACCGTGCGTGCCACTATGTGATCACAATTTCACCACAATGAGGATGCAAGTATACACCGACAAAGGGATCGCTATAAGTAATAAAGTGATAGTATACCAAATGTTCGTTTCCACAGGGACTGAGATTTTATAGAAAACTTGAGACTTTCATGAACTTCTAGTGCTTGACGGGTTTTGATGTAAAAATGGGTTTGATGGTGAAAATGCTAAAAATGACGACTTTTGACTTATAAAGAAGAAAGAGGGTGTGGATGTAAGTTTTTACTTTAAAACATAGTATAACACGAGTTTAGAAACTTCACGTTATGGGGATATTTTATAAAAACACAAATCTCTCGAAACTACGTTTTTACAAAACATACCGTGAAGTTGCTATGAAGTCGTCGTTATTCCAAATCGTAAGATTACCGGTCTTTATAAGTAGATTAAAATAAATCTTGTTCCACCGAGTATGGGGATTTATACCCAAGTCTCCTTGTGATATAAATCCCGACCGGCTTACTGAACCTTAAAAAACCATGCAGAACCCGCATCTCTGCGTGATTATCAAAGGCCCTCTCGAGCTCTTTGTGCATTATCCAAACCGTATTTCGGACCCGCCCATCTCTGGATCTGAGGTCTAACACGACACATCAAAATGGCCGGTTTATCAGTATCGAAATTATGTATCGGTTTAAATAACTAATTTTAATATTTGGAAATAATGACAACACCCACGTGCCGTCTACGCAGTTTTAAAATAAACTCACACCCACACCCATTAACGGGTTTAGCCTAAAATAAAAGACATAATAAGATTAGATCTAGAAACTAACTTCATAATAATTAAGTACGGAATAAAAAGATACAGTACGAGAAATGAGATAAAGCAGTTAACGGTTATAACTATAAAGCATATAAAGAGTTAGGCTAGAATTAAGCAATAAATAAAAACAGGAAAGGAAAGACTGATAAAACTCCCAAGCTGGAGCATGGGGAGCGAAAAAGAAAGAAAGAAAAAGAAGCTATCTCAAACTTCTGGTGTGTCTTCAATTGTGTGGAGGAGGTTTCTTATAAATAAGCACATGACCCATGGATATTATCCATGGGTATTCTTGCCAACCAATAAAAATCCTTCCTCATGGCTTCAGCAATCATTCTTCACATGGGCCAAGTGGGCCTAGTTGTTGCCTTATCGTCTCCTGTATTCTCCAAAAGCCAAGTAAAAATTGTTCCCCTCAGTGGTGGCACAGAGGGGACTGTTGTGTAGTCGTTTCCGAATCTCGAGCTTCTGGAGAGCTTTTTGGACTGCTTTCGGGATTTGGACTGATTTGCTGAGTTTTGAAGCCGTTATTCATCAAACTTGATCTTTTTGTGTTTATTAAAACCTTTTCAAAACATTTTAGTCCAAAGAGAAAGAAAGAGAACAGAGTGGGTATAAAAATATGTATAAAACGAGGTTATTTAACACTAAATAACTCTCAAATTAGAGAGTTATCACACGCCCAACTAACCAACTCCTAAAATCTACTTCTAAATCTACATCATTGTCCATGATGGGACTCAAACCCATAACCACACCTTATAAACAATTCAAATGCTATTGGGCCACATTGACTTCACTATTTTAGATAAGTTATTAAAGATGCTATAAAAGATTGTTTAAACATCACTTCAAGTATTGCATGACACACATGCATGTGTATGAGAATATCATTTACGAACCAATAAAATGATCGTAATCTGGAGAATCATCATCATCATATGCTATTTGACATGATTTTGTATGACTTGGAGTTGGTATACATATATTTATTTCACTATCTATATAAACATTTTTGTATGTTTGAAAAAAAAACAAAAACAAAAACAAAAACCGAATACTCATAAATAAATGCAGTGCAAAACAAATCTATATTTAGACGAATAAATTCAAATGAAACAATACCTTATGACAATCGTTTTCACATTTATCATAACTAGTTGAATACCCGCGCAATGCTACGGGATGCAAATGTTCCGTTTTAATTTAATTTTAATTTCAATTTTTTGCAAAATGTATTTGAAATACTTGGTGATTTACATGTTATGTAAAGAAGGTATAATAAATCCAAAAATGAAAAAGTAATCTTACTTCTCATTAAAGAAAATCTAAGATTTGTGTTTGATGGAAGTGAAGAAGCTTTGAAGTTGAAGAAACCGTATCTTGAAGAACAAAAACACAAAAATCATATAAAAGAAGTATGTAAGAACACCATAGGAAACCAAATACTCAAATTAAGAACCCAGGAAAGAAAACAATGATTAAGGCACACCACGTTCAAGTGCTTAACCCACCAAATGTGCAAGTGCAACAATGTTTGAATCATGGGGCATTCAAAATCAGTTTCAAATATGATACACTCCTACATTTCTACAATTGATAACCACATGAAAACTTATAGCAACTTGACGTAATTTCACAATTCATGTGATCCCTGAATTTCCCAAACATGTTAAATATTGAAGTCTAAGATGCGATATAGTGAACCTAAATCCTCTAGATAAACACCGAGAAGAGAAAGGTGATATCGTGAAGGGCTGGCGAGTGACTGAGGAAGAAGCAGACAACAACAAGTGGCCATTGGCGAATGACTGACGGAAAATATTAAGAGATTAGGAAGGAGAGGAAGAGATTAAGATATAGAGAGATCACGAGGAAGTAAACTAAAACAAATTAAAGGGCCGTTTATATACCAAACACTTACCTGGTAAGCGCTTATCAATAAAAGTCAACACTATCATTTGCTTACCGGGTAAGATTTTAGTCTACAAAAACAACACCATATACAACAATTTCAACGATAAGAGTTTTTTTTAAGGGAACCCGATAATATTATAAAAAACAAAAAAAGGGCACTAACACCCAAACAGAGTACTCAAAAGCCAAGGACAAGCCCCAAGGCAAGCCAAAGCAAAATAGTAATTTCACCGGTAAGAGTTACCAACCTCACTTACCAGGTAAAACTCTTGGTCCTTGTCTCGCTCTTTACCGGTAAAATTCTTAGTCTTTATCATATTCAACCAGCAAATAAATCCAACTCAGTGTGCTCTTACCTTGGTAAGCGTCATATAAACGTCCCCTAACTCTACTTCAAGAACTGCAAAATTGACAATTCAAGCCTTAAAATTGATTGAAAAGGGCAACCTCTTTGGTTTCTTATGTTATCAAACAAGAAGGTAATCCTGTCCAGGTGATATGATAATAGAGTAAACATACTTTTTGCTAACATCTTTGTTCCACCCTTTGTATTAGTAAGTTTATAAGTTCTAGCATAAACCTGCAAAGTAAATTCATGACGATTAACTACATGCTATAACCTTTTGAAAAACTATACTATACAAAGAAAACTCAAAATACAACAATTATTAAAAATGTCTGCTAAGAGTTGTTATTAACATGGCATAACGTCTAATGTTCACTATTTTTTTAAGGTTTGCAAAATCCAGTCATAAAAAGGTAAAAGGGTTCATTAGACTTCTCCAATTGGCAAACTATCACTAAAAAATATTACTACAAGTCAATAAGTTAACATAAAAGCAATGAAGTGTCCTTAGCTGGATCATGCATGGAAGCATAAAATTCTTATGTTATTTTTTTTATTTTGCAAATATTATACATACCATTCCCTCTAGTATATAAAGGTCACTTCCTAATCCCTTCAACATATAAGCAAAATTTTATACTAACATAATGGTTTAATGAAAGAGATGTACCTTCAAATCTTCAATATATTAAGAACCTAAACTTTTCCTTTGCAAGAACACAAACACCATATTAACTAAATGTCATTTGAAAGAGATGTGGAAAACATGGGTACCAAAAACAAATTATTTCTTGAATATATATATATATATATACTTACAATTGAAATGATAAGTGAGCTTGTGAAACCACCAAATTACCAAATGGCCTATATCTTTAGAGAAACCTGCAATACTTCAACTTCTTTTGTTATATTTATAAAATCACAAATATAAATTAAGCATAAAAAACATGAACATTAAGTTCACCTTGACAACCAATGACCCAAAATTATTAGAACCCTCCATGAAAACTATCTTGGTTATTAAAGAACCACCATTCTCTTTTTTTTATCTACCACACTCTCACTTCCTCCTAGGCTAGGACTTCTTGAAGGTTGGATTGCCATCTAAAGGTTGAGCTAAACATGACTCGTTTATATGTTCAGGACTCAAGTCTGCTACCAAAATGGGGGAGCTTTACCGGTATACCCAAAGCCCCACCCCCACTTTGCAACCATACCCCCAAAAGGCCGTTATAAGGGCCGTTTATACCAAAACGCCGTTATAACGCACTAAAACGCTGTTATAACGCACCAAAACGCCGTTGTTATAACGGCGTTTTAGTGCGTTATATCACCATTATAACGGCGTAACGGTGTAGGTATATTGTGCAAAGTGGAGGTGCGTTGTGGGCATATGAATCAATTACCCCAAAATGGGGACTCTCATATTTTGATGGATTGATATAGTTTTATAGCTTAGATAAAACTGTAAATCCAACCAAAACATAATCAATAAGGAAAAAAAAACTAAACTAAAATGTAAATGTAAACGTAAATACAACAACATTATGAAGTAACAACATTTAGAACACAATGGAAAGTGATGGAAGAAGATTACCACATCGTCTATTTTTTTAATACCTCATTTCATGTAGGCTATTTCCATTAATTATTTATTACAATTGGTGATTCTCATTTGTTACTTTTAGAGTACATAACACCAAGTAGCTAGTTATACAGACAACTCAGAAAAATCACAAATCAAGAAAAACACAAAAACAAAAAATTTTAATGCCAAATCAAATAGTGGTAATTAAAAACAATTCCGCTCATAAAAAAACATGATGACAACAATTTAGCTCAAGAAACATCAAAATCAATCTTTTTTTTCCTTTTAACAAAGCATGAAAACAACCTCATATGGATTTTAACACATCTATATATTCGTCAACAACATTATAACCATAGTGTTGATTATAATAAAGACTTCTTTGGGTCATACAATGTAATAAAAAGAATTCTAAACCCAACATATTCATTTAGGTTGAAAACCAAGATTGATTTTCAAAACCAAACAACAAAAGCAAAACCAATATCCATAACCCAGAAGTCGAACTTAAGCAAAAATCGAAATCAATTTCAACCCGATTTCAATCGAGTGAGGAAGAATTGAGTGCGTAAGCTAAACCGAGTGGAGAACAAATTGAACCAGCAAGAAATTGACGAAGCAATCAACGTTCACGTACCTGATTGACCTAATTGAAGAAATCAACTTTGACGTACCTGATTAACCTAATCGAAATCAAGAACACAGTAATTAGCTAAGAAGAGAATTAAAAAAAACATAACAAATAGATAAACAAATCTAAGAAATTGATTAAGATCAAATGGGCTTTGCAATACCCAAAATTGATTCAACACAGTACTCAAAACTAAGAAATCGATTGTGAATAATCAGAAGCAGCAAAATCGATTAGGTAAAAAAAACTAAAAGATGGGTGAAATTAATTGCAAAAATGGATTGTGAAGAAAAGAAATGCGTTCCGAACAAACAATGAGAGCTTGAATCTAGGGCTGCATATAAAGTACTTGAATTGTTGGTTTAGGGATTCTAATGTCAGAGAGGAAATGAAGAGTCATCTGGGAAGATGATAATTTTGGCAGATTTTATTAGGCGGTCTTTTTCTTGAAGCCGGAGTTTTTTAATTTTTGAAATTTGAAGAGATGATGCTTTAAGAACTGGTTGCATAGAGGAGTTGTACTTTTTTAAGACTTTTAAGAACTTAAGTTTTAAAAGATTGTACTTAAGAGTTTTGGTAAATTTGCTTCATAAAGGAGTATAGATATAGATATATGGGGTTCTTAAATGATTAATCCCATAATCAAATGAAAATCACAGATGGATCAAAGAATAGTGTGTTTTCACAGCATTGTTTCATATTAATGAAACAAAAGATGAACGTTGTAAAACAACATTTGCAACTCATACACGTATAGTTGATTGGTTCGATTTGATTCTCACAAACCGGGTCCGTACGGCTTGGTATTATTCTTTTTTGGGTTAAGTTTGGTCGGCTCCTTAGTTTTTTGTGTTTTGAGCTGCTGTTACAATCGGGCCCGGTCTGTTTCGTCTGGTCTTATTGTCTATTGCATAACATTGAGTGTAATCCGTTGGTTGGTCAATTATATGTTTGCCATTTAAAAAATGATTATTTTTCAATCAAAGGTTATCTTATACATTGTATTGGAAAGTATGAAATCAATATTATTCTTATTTTGTGTTAGACAAGTCGCCCTATTTAAACTATTGTTAGTTTAATTGATTATAGAGCCTTTTTGATTTAGAAAAAAGGTTAAGATGTGTGTATTGAAATCGGGATTTTTATTTGATGATTTGAGTAATGTGAGTAGAATGAATGGTTCCATTTTGATGCAATTTTCCCTTTATTTATTTTATCAACACATTTCTGTTTTATTAATTAACTATAAGTTATTGAAACTTTAATAAAAGGTACAATCAAATAATTATAAAACCACAATTACCAGAAAAGAATATTACTACACCATACAATTTGGAAGAAGAAAACAAATGTGACACTGGAAATCGCTTAAATTGCAAGATTGTAATCGTTGTTAAATTACAAGATTGCCATTGTGGTAAAATCACAAGACTATTGATTAATTATAAATTAATCAATAGTAGACCATTCTTTATAGTTAAAATCATTCTTAAGTCATTGAACTATTTCATTTGAATGAAAAAAAAAATCATTAAACTTTCATTTTTCGATTAATTAAGTCCATAAACATTTTTATAATAAACATATCATCAAAATTTGAAAATTTTGCTACTTTCTATGTTTTAACTTAAATATTGTTATATGTTTACTTTTAAAACATTTTAAGTCGGTTATAGATATTTTTATTTTTTGTCTAAAGATTGTAAATAACTAAAATTTGAAAGATTAACGATTTATTGAAGATTTGATGGTTTTTTCAATTAAAATGAAAACGTTTAATAGCCTTTTTATTTAAAAAATTAATAGTCTAACAACTTATCCATTTAAAAACAGAATGATTATTTGGGTTTTTTTGAACTTTTTCTTTTTACATGTTATAAATTCCTCGGCTTTGGCTTCAAACAACAATAATTTAAATATCATAAGTGAATATTTTCCAAAAATAAAGTACAACTAGTGGTCTGCACCGCGCGTTGCGCGGTGTTCAGAAAATAACATAAAATATTATTTATTAGTTATATTTAATAAGTTTTATTCGTTTGTTCTATGTAAATACATCTTAGTTTATATGATATACATTTTGGATTATATATACTCTACCATCAATCATCCTATCAATTATGTAATTTATGTTCTTTTTGGCATAACTGAATGATATTGTCTAAATAAATCAATGACAATGACAATTAACATGCTTGTCGTTTGAGTGATTATATACTTGATATAGATTGGATTAACTTATAGATTACTACTAAATTGAATACTATTCGATCATGAAAATAAGAATAACATTGAAAGTGTAAGTAGTGATTTGAAAGACTTAAAAAACGAAATGAAACTATATGGCATAAAGTTCGCTTTGCATAATCCAACTGAATACCACAATTGAAATATGCAACTTGCATTATAATTTAACTTCAAGGTTCTGCATCTGAAAACAAAAATATTGATTACATGTTATTTCGGCACCGCGCGTTGCACGGTGGTATTATTTTTTATTTTAAAAAGTATTGTTCAGCTTAAATAAAATATTGAAGTTAATTTGGTCGATAATCATGTATTAGGTATTAAAAATAGTGAGTATCAATATTCAATTTTATATGAATCCACCTTATCATCCTTAATTTGTTTTTCATTATATATAATTAATAAGTTATAACTAAAACTTAGAAAACAAATAGTATATGATTCTGTTGATTATAATCATGACGTTTATTATGCAAATTGTTTTGTGAGAAAGATATCATACAAATGTGATGTTCTTACCTACTTTTATATAATTGCGAGATATTTTTTTTTATTTTGTTTAAAATTATTGTAATGTACTCGTTTTGCAACTTTAGGAAGAAAAAAAAGTTATTAAAACCCCCTTTTGACCTGTGTTGCATGAAAAAAAAAAAAACATTAGTTGTCAATATTGTGATCACTCGACAACGATTGTTAATTTTTCATTTGACATGTTTGAGTTTTTTCGATCTTTTTATGATTGTTTCGTTATATTTTGGTTAGTCCGTAAAATTCATAAAAAGAAGACGGTTTTATTAAATTTATGTAAATTAATAAAATTATTATATTTATTCGAATTTAAATTACATATTTAGTTTGATTTAATCTAAATTAATAACAGAATATGAAATCCTTTATACATATTAATCTTTGTAATAAGGTGTTTTTTTATTTAATATATTGATTCTTCTAATTCAAGTTTTATATATTATTTTCATAGCTTTTTATACATATTATTATATTGACTCTATTTTTTATTATATATTATCGTAGTAGTTTTATATTTTATGTAATAATTTTAATTATATAGATATTGATTTACTTTAATTATGTTTTTGAGCGATACTAAAGATAATAAATATATCATATATTTAGAAGACTATCTTTTTATTAGTTAGCGTAACATTTAAATTGATTGGTCATTTTTATTAGTTTTATATATTGATTTCAGTTTTTTATATTAATTTTAATATCGTTTAAAAATACGATTAATATATATATATATGTGTCTTTTAATAATTGTTACAATCAATTGTTATATTTATTTGCTTATTTATATTAATTATAACAAATTTATTATTATAGTATTACCAAGTAAATACAAATTACATGTAATAATATTGAAGTGTCGTGTAAATAACAAAAATACTTATTTTAATAGTATTTTAAATAATTAGTAAAACAAAAACTTTGAAAGATATAGAAGACTGAGACTAAAAAAAGAACTTTAAAAAAACCACACGGATCAAAGCTTGGAGTTTGATCGTTGCCAACAGAAATATAAGCAAAACAAATTGGGAAAATAAACTTCACTTAAAATACATGTACAACATAAATATTAAATGGAAAACATGAAGAAGGAAAATCAAAAATAACAATTGTGAAAAAAAAAATCCAAATAAAAACTCAAAAAACTTGTTAACAATCCTATATAATACACAAAAGCATAAACATTATTTGAAATTTTGATGGGAAAAAAATAACTATAGTATTGACAATCATGAATAAAAACGAAAAAAAAACAAAAACTTATTTAAGAACAATATATAATGTACACAAAGCAGACAAAAAAATATACAAAAATTATTTATATATACCTTTTGGCACATATAGACAAAAAAACAACATATAACTCACATAAATCTTAAAATATATAATAAAAGTTGTTACCTTACCTTAAAATTTTACGAAAATTGAGAATTACTGACGAAAATAAATTGTCAAAAGACAAACAACAAACAAACATTCAAATGAAGGCTTCTTATAGAACATAAAGGTGTTGATATATTACACTTTGATGGAGCTTTGTGGTTTATATATGATTGTGTTGTAGGTTTTTCTTTAATTAATAAATTGGAAAATGAAGAGATTAAATTGAATGTCTCTTGGAAGTTATAGAATTTGAAAGGTAAAGCTAATTAAAATGTAAGGTAAATTACCAAATAAGCCTTCTTATAGTAATTACACAATTTCCATTAAGGGGTATTAAGGGGTATAATAGTCTTTCACTCATTTAATTATTTAAAAAAAATCAAAATAATGAGAAAATTCCTTTAGGCAAATCTTACTCTAAGAATATAGTATTGACAATCATGAATAAAAACGAAAAAAAAAAGCAAAAACTTATTTAAGAACAATATATAATGTACACAAAGCAAACAAAAAAATATACGAAAATTATTTATATATACCTTTTGGCACATATAGACAGAAAAACAACATATAACTCACATAAATCTTAAAATATATAATAAAAGTTGTTTCCTTACCTTAAAATTTTACGAAAATTGAGAATTACTGACGAAAATAAATTGTCAAAGGACAAACAACAAACAAACATTCAAATGAAGGCTTCTTATAGAACATAAAGCTGTTGATATATTACATTTTGAGGAGCTTTGTGGTTTATATATGATTGTGTTGTAGGTTTTTCTTTAATTAATAAATTGGAAAATGAAGAGATTAAATTGAATGTCTCTTGGAAGTTATAGAATTTGAAAGGTAAAGCTAATTAAAATGTAAGGTAAATTACCAAATAAGCCTTCTTATAGTAAATTACACAATTTTTATTAAGGGGTATAATAGTCTTTCACTCATTTAAATATTTTAAAAAAAATCAAAATAATGAGAAAATTCCTTTAGGCAAATCCTACTCTAAGAATGTGCCACATCATCACACCAACATCTTCCTTTTATATATATATAGATTATCTTTTTTTCATTTAATATTGATGGATTATTTTCAAGATTAAAGTATTATTACTCTTGAAAAACAGAAAAAAGTTTGTTTTTCAAAGATGACTTCTATCTAATACCATTTTGCCATCAGGTCTTTGGCTTGGTGGTAGGGAGTTTTCCCTATGATGGGAGGTCTCGGGTTTGAGCCTTCTTTGAGGGTTCTTCCTTGGGGTTAGTCTACTCTAGGGAATATTTCCTTGGAGCAGGTGTTAGCAGCCCTACCGAATTAATTAGGGGGGTGTAGTGGAGTGGATTCGAACTCAGGACCCGGATCACTTGTTCGCAAGATCATCCGGGTTCGAATCTTGTGCCTCTACCGCTGAGGCGAAGCCGTTAAAAAAAATCTAATACCATTTTATTTTGTTCCACTTTTAAAAAAATTACAACCTTCATTTAACCGCAATCTTTTTTTATAAATTAATTTATATTCCATTTTATTTTTCTTTCTAATATATGTTTGATTATTAGACTACTAGATCATACTTGCGCGCAATGCGGCGCAAAGTTTCTCAAATCTGTAATTATAGTAGTATAATTTATATAAAAAACACTAAACGTTTTTTAGTTAATACATTATTTTGTATTTTTTATGTGAAAAGGGTGAAAAAAAACGTAAGAAAATATGAAATATATTACTTCTTATATATTCTTAATACTTAATAATAAATTTATTTTATTTTTGAGATTTTCCATTTAACCTTTACCTATAATATGTAGTACATATTTGAGCTTTTCCCTAATATATGCAAGCTATATATGTATATATAAATTTAGTCATTAAAAAGCTTCCGCTTAATTTCCATTGATTATCATAAATGGTTTTGTCGCCGTTAATGTAATTCTTTGATGATTAATGAAATAATTTAGAGTTAATTACATATTTGGTCCCTGTGGTTTGGTGGTTTTAACACTCTGGGTCCCTCGATTGAAATAATTATGGATTGGGTCCCTGTGGTATGCGTTTTATAACGCTCTGGGTCCCTCTGATAGACGCCGTCCATCTTTGCGCCGTTAGACCCATCATGTGCAAGCACATGATGGGCATTTTAGTCATTTAACATTTATATTAATTTTTAATTAAATTTATAGGGACCAAATATGTAATTTCTTTTATTATAATTAAAAATCCCAAGGACCAAAATTGTAACTTCCACATATCACCATCATCATCATCCCCTTTTGAAACACCACCATTATCCCCCTTTCAAAACACCACCTGCAAACAAAAAAAAAAAAAAAAACCATTAAAGATCATCACCATAATCAAGAAATAATGTTCATCATCAACATAAACAAATGAATCAAGCATCTCCACATATCTCCACAAATGAATCAAGCATTTGAACAAATGAATATATACAAAACTTCATTTAATAACTTTTAATTAAATTTTCTTTTCTTTCTTTAGATCTTCATCATCTTCACTTTAATATGCAAGAATACTTCAAGAACATTTAAAAAACCTTAAATCAAACATCACAAAAAAACTAATCAGATCCCTATTCAAAAACCTATAATTCATGTCAAGCTTAAAAAACCCTAAATCAAACCTAGATTCAAAGTAGTAGGAGATTTGAGATAAGGGGGTTCATCAGTCAAGATCCTACGTCGATCAGAAGGTCGGTCTCACGAGGTAGAAGATGAAGTCGCCGGAAAAACATCGGTTCTTCCAGATCTGGGTTGCGATAAAGAGACGGAACGGAAGGCTGGAAAAACGTTGGTGTCCCTGCTGTTAGTCCTTGTTCGTCGATGGGGGCGTCGATTGCAGAAGGAGGCTGACGTCCGGTGGTGGAGGTAGGCGGCGGTGGAGGTAGGCTACGGTGGAGGCTGACGTCCGGTGGTGGAGGTAGGCGGCGGTGGAGGTAGGCTACGGTGAAGGATGGCGTCCGATGGTGGAGATAGGCGGCGGTGGAGGTGGATGGTGGTGGTGGTGGTGGTGGTGGTGGTGGAGGTGGGTGGAGGTGGGTTGGAAGCATGTGATGCTACAAAAGAGGGTGGAGAGTTTTTGTTTTTTTAATTAGTTTATTAATATATAATAGAATTAATTACATATTTGGTCCCTGTTGTTTTTAATTAAAAATAAAAATAAGTGAAATGACTAAAATGCCAATCATGTGCCGTGCACATGATGGGCCTAACGGCAAAAGAGTGGACGGCGTTTACCAGAGGGACCCAAAGCGTTATAAAACGCATACCACAGGGACCCAACCCACAATTATTTCAATTGAGGGACCCAAGGTGTTAAAACCACCAAACCACAGAGACCAAATATGTAATTAACTCAATAATTTATGATTCTAATATTTTAAATATAGCAGAAAGGCTTTAACAGGCTGTTGTTGTGGCCTCTATAGTTGTTTGTTTATTGCATCTTTTACACTCTGTGTAGTTAGTTAGTTAGTTAGTTACTCTTCATGAAGTTTGACAAACCAAAATGGCAAAAGTAGTTTTGGTTGTTGTTAGTTTAACGTTTCTTATGTTATCAGAAGTTAAGTTGGTTCTAATTAATTCATCTTCACAACTATGGTCTAAACCCTATTTTTTTGTTCTATTTGTTTGTGATTTGTGAATTCCTTGTCCATATGATTGGTTTTAGTTCATCTTCCCAATTAGGTACTTTGATGTTCTAGATCCTCTTTGCATGCTTGGAATTGAAACTGAAAATCAAACTAATTTTTTTTGTTTTAAAATAGATTCAAGTATGTATTTGTTTAAATGTCTGGTTTGAAATCGGAACTAATTTAAATCAGTGGCCACTCTGGTTAGTAGTTCCAAGATGTTCATCGTTATTCTTCTTCAAAACTTGTAGTTGATGATCACCATAGTCACCATGAAATCAGATGGCATAGACAAACACAGCTTGAAACCGAAGATGAAGATGAAATGGTAATTAACCACATGGACCAAAAATGTAATTTACTCTAAATTTGGGGTAAAAACTATGAAGAAAAATGAAAATTTGTCAAATTGAGGGTTAAATGGGTAAAAGGTAACGTTGGGTTTATTGAATTTTTTTTTATAGTTTAATGATGTAATTGGTAAAAAATAAAGAATGTTGGTAAAATTTGAAGAAGATGAATAGTATGTTGGCAAAAATAATATTTTTTCCCGCCGTGAAACATGACGCTTAGTATGGTAGTCACATTTTAGTGCAATGGAGAAAAAAATATGTATTTCTAGCTAAATAGTTTATTTGTGCAACATGTACTAATCTATATACCTACATTACATTCCGTTAAAGAAAATAGAACTCATCGCAAATTTAGTAATCATACATTTATAGTTAACCAATACAAAGATTATAATCAAGCAGAAGTGACTAGATAGTTCATTTGTGCAACATGTACTAATTTATATAACTTAATTTTGTTCTATCATCCTTATATAAGAGAATCTCCAACAACATTGCTAAAATAGAAAAATCAGGTTTTTTTTCTTCTAAATTGCTCTAACAACATTGCTAAAGTGATTGCTAAAATAGAAAAAGTTTGAGTTTTCTCTAAATCTAGAGATTTATCTAAAATATCTATGTGAGGAGAGAGAAACTATTTTTTAATTCATTCCATAAAATACTAAAATATATTGAATATTTTAATAATATAAGTAATGATTGATTCTCTACAATAGCAAAGCTGTTGGAGATGATAAAAAATGTTTTTTAGAAATTTTAGTTTGTTTTCTTTTAGAAAAAAATTGCAATGTTGTTGAAGATGCTCTAACAAACGCTATCCATATGGAACAAACTAGAACTACCTCAATCAAGCATGAAAGAGGTATGTTACCATGTTACCTACCTGTCCATGCGTTTCGTGTGTCTTTAATCTTTATATAGAACAAACTAGAACCAGCTCGAACAATATGGAACAAGGGCATATGTGGTTTTGTACAACCATGCTCATTCTCACTCCTTCATATAGATTTGACTTCTTTGACTCTCTCGATGGATTGATGCTACCCTTCTCACGTAACCGATTCTCCCTTTGAAATCGTTGTCTTCTCTCTAAACCCTAGGTCGATTGATTTCTTGATTTGTGATTGCTTCTAAACTGATCAATCGATTTATGTGATTTGTGGTTTCTTCTATCAATCCCTGATTTTTGATTTTTGTCTCTGATTTCGGTCTCTTTGTAAGAAATCGATAGAAAGAAAGAAAATGGATAGCATTTTTTGTTAGCCAGAAAATTGATTTCCTGTCTAAGAAAAAATGGATATCATGTTTTGTCTACAAAAATCGATAGCATTTACCATGTGATATTGAATTATAGAGGTTTCCAATGTATTTGCCTGTAGCTTTTCTAGAGACCTATGTAGACATACACAATAACATGTCAACAAACTTCATTCTTGATCCTTTTTTTTTTTAACAGCAATATTTTATTACCAAAAACCACACCCAAACAAAGGGACCACAAAAACAAAGGCAGTTCCAACCAGAACAACAAGACAGAAAGGCTTATGAGAAATAAGCCCAATAAGCAGAACCAACCTACACACAGAAGCCATCAATTATCCTTGCTAGCTATGATTTCAATTGTCCTTAGTGACCAAGGACAGCTAAAAACAATTATCAGAAGCCATCAATTATTTTTCACGTCTAGCTTCCAGCCAATGTTGAACATCTACTTGAATAAAGAAAATTGTTCTAACATACAACAAATCAATTATTTAAAACAACTTATGTAACAACCCGTCGCACATGGATAGAAAGTAAATGTTGTTAGCACCTTATAAGCCTCAAGTCATGGGCTACCAATAACTTCCACCATGGTTTTAAGTTGGACTCGAAGTTATTGGGCCAGTTAAGTTGTTTTAAATAAGTCAGTAAGATAATGTTTCCGAAAAATTACTTTTTTTAGTGAATTACACCGGTGGTCCTTGAGGTTTGCTCAAATTTAAGATTTGGTCCCTAAAACAAACTATCTACGGTGGTAAACAATTATAGAAAATAAAACATATGAGTGTTTGCAAGTTGGATTTTAAATCTGTGTTACCTACTAAGGCATACAACATTGTGCTATAGGAGCATCATAGAAATTTTTTTGAGTAGGAATATAAGAGACTACTAATTTAACTAATACTATTGACTTAAATATTATTATTACTTGACTACTCTTTAGCTTCTGACAGCTTGTCCTCATACCTGAATCTTAACTAGATACACTAGCTCCAGTAATCACAACTTGGCTGTTAATTGGGAAGCATATATCACTCTCCTAGCTATTGGAATAACTTGGCCACCAGCCATCCCCTCTGAATGGCATCAGCATGAATAACATCACACACTTGAAAGCAATTTACCCTTCATGTTTTCTACTGCCAAAACACATTCCTTAATTCAAAATTATATTGCTTTTTTTCTTCTTCTCAACTTCTGATCTCTTTTATTTGCATACCCATTACACTCAAACAAGCATTTCATGAATCATATGATTGTATGCGATAATCTCTCTATATCATGTATGTTTTTTGATTGTCGATTTCGATACCCCTAATGAAATTTGTTTCTTTCTATGTATAACTAAACACGATATACTATATATATATAATTTCATTTTCACCACCCTATGTGATTGTTTGTCATATAGAAAAGTTGGTGTAGGTAAAAGAAGAAATGAGAAACCCAAAACAGTATGTTACAGTAAAAACAGAGAAATTAGCTCTTCATCAAATGAATAGGAAATCAACTTTACGATTTTACTGATGTATCGATAATGGAAGCTAATATCTGAATCCGCTCCGCAATGCACCAACTTTTACTTTTTTTATCTACACATTAAAATTCAAAAAATGATGATGATTGTGGTGGTGCCCGAGGTACATGATCAAACCATGGTGGTGGCTCCCAAGGTAAACGAGGATATTCTAGTGCTACTGTTGGAGGAGGTAAATGATGAAACCGTGGTGGTGGTGTTGCCCGAGGTACATGATCAAACCATGGTGGTGGCGCCCAAGGTAAATGAGGATATTCTAGTGCCGTTGTTGGTGGTGGCACTGTATGTTTACATTTTCTTAATCTTTTAGTTGAATTAACAAGACATAGATTACTCTTCAAAAGAACAACAAACTTTAATGTATTAGATTTAGGGTCCGTTTACTAAATACATATTTGGATAAGTGCTTATCAAGTCATATTATCTAGCGAATGCGGAATGCATATGACAAAAAAAGAAAAAAAAAAAAAAAAAAAAAAAAAATCTTACCCGGTAAGTGAGGCTTGTCGTCTCTTATCATGGTTAGCACTTACTGGGTAAATTGTTGCATACAGTACAATTTTTGTGGACTAAAATCTTACCCGGTAAGTTAGTGATAGTGTTGATTTTTGTTGATAAACACTTACCAGGTTAGCTTTTGATAAAGGGGGCCTTAGACCATTTCCAATGGTGTTAGAAGAACGGATTGTATTACGGTTAAAAGTTGAGGTCAACATGATAAGTTGTTATCAATCATTAGATGAGAAGCGGATACATATTAGGATGAGATGCATGAAGACATTGGAATTCCTTTTTTAAACCGTAAATCGGGGGGGGGGGGGGGGGGGGGGATGAGATTAAAAGTGCTTGTTCAAATGTGTTTCTCTGTTTCTCATGTTAAACTTAATTGTTTACGCGATATTTTACAGTTAGGGAATCATGGAGAAAGAAAAAAAAGGTAAAGGTGAGAAACTAAAAGAGGATCTAAACTCTTGATCCATGAATTACGCCTCTTGACTGAGTTGCTTAAAGAATCGATCAACCTGGTCAACTTAATCCAAAAAAATATCAAACTTCGGTAACCTAAGATATAGTTGATACAAAATTATGGCCAATTGAACCTAGTATAGTATGTGGGTTGGACCCAAAGTAATTTGACCAATCCAATAATGCGATGAAACTTTTAGCGATTTCTCTAAAATTATTTGTAATTCTCTTTAATATGTATAAGTTAACAAAAATGAGTGGACAACAACAAAAAATGAAACTCATAAGATAACATTATTGAAAAGTTATATGCAATACCTTAAATGTATATCGTTTTGAATGATTCATCGTATTTTCAAATGAATATTCTGTTTATATATTTTTATGTTCTCAATTTTGAATTTTACTTTGTTTAAACATAATCCAGCTAAATTCACCAACCCAAACGAGTTGCGTTGGTTAAGTTGCACTTCTAGTTTGGTTGACTGTCAACATTAGATTGAATCGTTCAACTACTTTAAACCGATCAACCCAACTGATGAGCACCCCTTAGCTGCTTAGGTAAACTTATCTAATGTTAATGCCCCGTAACTTTTGTGATTTTTAATTAGAATCCATCAAAATATATAATCCCTTATTACCCTTTGTCACGGAAACCCAACCCATTAAATGGTAATAAATTTTGCATCAAATATCCCCCAATCGAGGCCAAATATTTTGATATTTTTACATAATAAAAAAAAAAAGATAAAAAGAAGATACCATAATCTTTTCTTTTGAAACTTTTCATTAGTTTCTGAAACAAAATACTTATTGATTTTGAGTACAATAGTTGTTCATTGTTTTAAAATTTTAATTTTCAGATACACTGAGGTACACGAGGTAAACGATTGAAATGCTCCTCCTCACACAGATTAGGTATATCTTTTTCTATTAGCTTAACATTGATGTTTTTATTATTGATGTTTGTGAATGGATCTACTCTTTTTTCTTTTAATTGATGTTTCTGTCTTGATATTTGACCCAAAATTCATTTCTTTATTTTTGATAGTTTTTGGTTAGGTGATTAGTGTTTGACCCTAATTCATCCATAACAGATTATTTGATGTAATGATGTATTGACTTGATTTTCCTTTTTGTACTTGTTTGATGCTTGTCTTGGTTTGAATTTGGGAACTTCAAACTTTGAAATCATTTTGTAGATTTGTTTGGAAGTTGATTCAGGGATCTGTGGAAGTTGAATTGACACAATAATGATAGACTTTCACTATTTTGGTTGGACCTTAGGAGTGTAGAACATATTGGTTGGCTGTTGGCCTCAGGGTTTTCACTAAGGATATTATTATTTTGGTGATAGTTGTAAAACCATATCGAAATCAGATCTGAGTTGCCTCTTATAGTTCGTATGAATTGTGGATTTTAGCTTTAATAAAGAAATTTGTGTAAGTTATTCTATAGGGAGGATATATCTTCATTGTGGAAATTTTGGTTGTTTATAGATCACAAGGAAAAGTGACCCTTTTTTCAATGGCTTCATTGTGGGTAATTGTATGGCTCAATTTTTTTAATCTTGGCTGGCTTTAGCCACCCTATCTCAGCACCTAGCAGCCTTACACATGTTTACGTGAATATTCTGTTTAAGTTCAAGAAAAAAGGTTTCGTGATTCAAGGAATATGAGAGCGAGTTCTCTTTAATCTTCTTTTCAAAATAACCTCAACCCATGAAATGGCATTTTATTGGAGTTGGTTTGATCCACCGGTTCAACCACTAAACTGGACGGTTTAAACCGGTCCTTAAAACGCCATAAAACCGGTCACATTTGACTCGGTCCTTTCATCGTTCCCCATTCAACCGTGTTGACCAGGCCAGTAGTGTTTTGTTATTCTAATGATTTTACATGCAGTTAGAAACTTGATTATATTCATTTGATAAAATATATTACTTCATAAACTTCGTGTTTTGTTAATTAAGTATGTTGAACCGGCGTGATGACCGGTTCCTGGTTTGACCGGTTCAAGGGACTATAAGCAATTTTCATCTTGGTTTTTGAACCCTGATTTAATATTTGTCGAGGTAGTTTATTTGCCAAAAGTTTTGCAACTGTATATGAGACCTTCCTCCCATAGTGTTTGTCTTGTTGTCAATTTAAGGTCCTGATAGTTGTTGTATACTTTATATGTATACCCATACCGCTCAGGCACCTTTCGTCTCAATATTGCCTGTGGCGTTGACTTTGAGGGATTTATACCATCTTTAACATTGATGGGTCTTCTCTTATTTAATTTTGAAGTCTGTGTTTTTCCTTTTAGCCTTGACATTCACAGAATCAAAGGTAATAGCTCATATTGGTTGGTTATTTTTGTCAAAGATCTCTCTAATGGATGCATTATTAACCGTTGTATGATGATAAGCATTTTAGTGATCAGGCTATTTGTGATTCAAGCATCATTCAAAGTCAACACCTGTTAGATATGAAAGCATGAATGTGCAGGGCATTGCTGCTGTATTGAGTGCACGATTATTAACATTTAGTAGAATAATTTGCTAATGTAAGTGATCTGGCTTCGATATATGCATTATAGAATGGGGTGATTGGAGTTGTTTAACAATTACTATTAAGATCCTACTTATCAAATTTGCTGTTAGTGCTTGGTTGTGCCTTTTTTACATGTGGCATTGCACATTATGCCATTTTCCAAAAGTGCAACATTTCAGCGGGACAAGGCATCACCGTTTTTAGTTAGATTCTTTATAGGAAAGATGCATCTTGTATGGTTTAGATATTGTTGAACCTAGATCCATGTAAAAAATCTTGCAATATCAAAATGGAGTCAAATTTGTCACAAGTGGTGTGTTGCAGAAGGTAATTTACTTTTGCTATTCTAGTAAATGTCCATTGTATTTTCCTGTTGTTGTACACTTTTGAATAGGGGTGTAAACGAGCCGAGCCGAGCTCGAGCTCGATTAGGCTCGAGCTCGGCTCGTTTAAGTGTATAAAGCTCGAGCTCAAGCTCGGCTCGTTAGTCGTTTCGAGCCTTATGTGTCAAGCTCGAGCTCGTCAAGAATTAAGCAAGCTCGGGCTCGGCTCGAGCTCGGCTCGTTTACCTATAAATCAATATTTATTATGTATTTTTTATTTTTTAGTATTTTTATTATTTATTATTTAATTATTTAATAGTTATATTTTAATATATATTTATATAATATATATTAGGTGAGGCTCGTTTAGGCTCGTAAGCTTAATTGTAAAAGCTTGAGCTCGAGCTCGTTTATTAAACGAGCTCGAAATAAGGCTCGAGCTCGGGTCGGGCTCGTTTAACTCGAGCTCGGGTCGAGCTTTTAACGAGTCGATCCCGAGTGGCTCACAAACAGCTCGGCTCACTTACACCCCTACTTTTGAATCTCCACTTTTTTACATTTTGTGAGAAAATGTACTTAATTGTTTTTGTTTAACAGGAAAACACAAAATGTGTAGAGGTTCAAGTGTATTATTTTTAACCTAAAATTTCTCAATGAAGGTGCATGAACTTTGGGAGCCAAGCATGCACATGTGTTAGAAGGATGTTTCAATCTACCCACCGGTGAACTCGAATATTGTGGTGGTGGCGGCTGTTGATACTGTGGTGGCGGTGGCGCCAAAGCCAAATAAGGGAGTTGTGTTTGGTGAACGATGATGCTGAAGTAAATGGAGTCATATTATATGATGAAGGTTGTAGAAAGTTGTTGTAGCCGCCAGAGTTATTTGGTGGTGCCGCTGCCACAGTATCATCAGTTGCCAGCACAACGGTATCATCAGCCACCGGCACAATTTCATACGCCGGAGACACCACAAGCACAGTTTGACTATGATATGTAGATAAGTTCCAGCATTGGGAGATTAGTTTAGGGATTGATCCACAAGAACATGAAAGTCGTTCTCAAAATGAATCGACTCTCAAAGTGAATGTAAAAATTTTACGAGCAGTGAAGAACTTACCTTTGCGGATGTAATTCTGAAGGCCAATGTCACCATCTATTAAACCACAAAGGCAGTGTTTAGCACAACAAAAAAACAAATGAAACGATCAAACTTACAAAGAGAAATAAAAACACGAAAATCAATAGGAGAGAGCAAGAGATATGTCGAGGAAATCTCACCCTTTGACCCATAAGATTTAGGGGGTGCTTGGTTCGTTTTAGAGAATGGGAATGAAAAAGAAAATGAAAATGGGAATAAAAATGAGCATTGTATTAATGTTTTTTGGTTATCTCACTATAATCAATGAAAAATTGTTTTATATTAAAAAATATATTTTTCTCCACTTTGAAAATACAAAAAATGTTTCATTTAACATCAAAAGATGGAATGATATGTGAAAAAAAGAACCAAGTAGAAATAAAATTTGTATTTCCTCAAATTTGGTCAGGAATATAAATTAATGGATCTGCATGAATGATTTCATTTTAAAATATCAGATCAAGTAACTGTTTTCATTATCATTCTCACTTCTGACTCTGCAATACCTCCAATCAAGTGACCCCTTTAGGCCAATTGAATTTAAATTTAAACATGGTTTAACATGTGGATTGTGAAAGTGATTGGGAAGATAAATCTTCACTTTTTTAAGTAAAGATTGATGGAGATGATGGGTCAAAGACATTCGGAAGAAACTTTTCAAAGTGAACGCCGAAAGTAGAAGAAAAAAACTTTTTTGGAAGAAAAGTTTGACATGTACCTGTTTGGTGTGGGTTAGGCCGTTAGGGGGTTAAGGTAATGCATCAACAAGTTCTACAATGTGTTTAAGAACTTATAATTCATAGTTTTTTGGATATCATGCATAAAAAAGACGGTGTATTATGCATATTATGATATGTTACACCTTTGGGCTCACAAAAAAGACCAGATCCAAACCGGTTTTGTGTAAAACCGGATTTTAGCCCGTTTCTTTGAACCGTTTTTAATCTTAAACCGGTGTTTTTTTCTCGATCAAATCTGTAATTTCGGTACGCTTTATATATAATGTTATCTAGGCTATTCCCAAATATATCAACTTTATGTATATAATTCGTGCACGGTATCGGTTTATTCAGAATCTGGTTAAGCAAGTAATATGTAATTAGCTCCGCATTAGTTGGTACAAATCTAAACCCTATCAGTAGCAAGCCATCTTCAAACCAATTCTGCGACTGATTCGTCTGCATCTCGATGATGATTAACCCAACCATGTTTTATAAAATCAAAGAATTATACACACACACACATACATATATACATACAGGGGTGGATTCAAATGTGAACCACTTTTTGGTTGTGAATGTGAGAACAACCGAGAGCGCGACATGTGGCGGATGACTAGGCGTCACGTCAGGTCCACGGCGGGTGACTAGGCGCGATTCATGGGAGGGCATTGCATTAAAGGGCGGACCACACTCAAAGTCGCCACGTGTCGCGCTCTCGGTTGTCCTCACGTTCACAACCAAAAAGTGGTTCACATTTGAGTTTTCCTCTATACATATATAGATATAGAGTAGATTAATATATATAGAATTTTGGTGATCATCAAAAACCTTTCTAGGTCAAGATTCTTCTTAAATTAACCCCTATTTTTATCTGATTTCGAATATATGTTTTATACTTGTCAACCAATAAACTCAAGAACTCCTTCAGTTTCACCAAAATTTAATTCAAGAAAACTACGTAATAATCACTACTTCACAATACAAAATGGGATGTTGGAGTGTACCCCTTTGCTTTTTGAAATTTGAAATTTGAAATGGAAGTGAATTATCCAGAATTCCATTGGAATTTTACAAATTGGACAATGAATGCGAAATTCGAAATTGGAAATGAATTCTCCAGAATTCCACTAAAATTTGAAAATTTGCATGATGAATAGGGTCATTTCTGATATTTTATGGATCCTGGACAAGATATAAAAATAAGTATCGCTAAGTACAAAATAACCTTTAATCTCTATCATCTTTATCATAAGAAATAACATATTATTGAATTGAAGATAATACTAAATATGTCAAGGTTTTCTAATCAAGTAGTTTTAGCTTTAATACTAAATAAAAATCTTTAAAAAAAAATCAAGAGAATATGTTTTGGCATTTAATATAATACCAAATTTTTTTTAGTATCCTATTAGATACTAAAAAGTTGTGTTTTTTATTTATAGTTGTTCTTTTTGTTACTACTATATACTGAAGTCTAAAAATTTTGGACCCTTATTTCTTGGGGGACTTGGGCATACGCCGAGCTCGTCCTCCCCCGTCATGACCCTGTATATATCAATTTTCTTTTGTGAATCAAGTATATGGTATGAAGTATGAACTTTGTAAACCATAGATAACCAATTATATTTTCCATGCAACTACCCAAATTAAATAGATGGACCAAAGAAGCGTCCTTGTTTACTCAAGGGACCAAAAAGGTCATAAACCTATAAATATAGGGTCTATTTTTATAATTCCTTCTTGTTAGTATCCAAATCCAAATTTTGTGCTAAATCTGAAGAAGGACTACCTTTTTCATTCTCGAGTAAACCCCAAATCCAAATTTTCCGATAGAAGCCATCGCCGGCGATCGTGTCCACCATGGCAAAGAGTATGAGCTTCATCGTCGGCGTTATCGCAGTTCTTATGCTCTCACACGCTGCTTACTCTACTATCCAATGTAACAATCTCTCTCTTCATCTTCATTGAACGATTCTAGTTTTAATTGTAATCAATCAATCGAAACTAACAAATTTTATACTTTTTTCTGTAATTAGATAGGGCTTTGCTCAAGATCACCGAGGACGAGTTCTCCGGACCTCCTTTTGAAGTAATCTATATGATTTATACATATATATATATGTATGTATGTATAGGTTAGGGTTATTTATGAGTCTAATTTGTTTACTTTTATCTTGGTTACGATGAGCAGGTGGTAGTTGAGTTGGCACTAGTATTGATTTTGAGTCTGTTTGCCGGATTAACTGTTCCGGGGAATTTCCGTTCGATCCTCCCAGATTCAGATGAGAATAGGTATTTTATACGTTTTGATTTTACCTTTGGTGAAGTTTGATTATTTAGATTTAGGTGTAAGTTTGGTATTTGAATGAATTTTAGCAGTATGTTTGGATTTTGGTGCTGATTGGAGCTTTTTGAAAGGGAGAAAAACCGGACGACTAACTGATACACTGAATTTTTTTATGTTGATTTGATTTGTTCTTGGTGATACAAATGTGAGTTTGCGATATATTAGGTGTACGGAAATTGAAATATATCTCAACCGTAGGTTCTTAGTTATTACACGAAATTCGAGCATGAAACAAGTTGTCTGTTTTTGTGTGAACTGGTCTTTTGTATCTTTGCCATTTCTTGTGGTCAATGAAATCGTGAAATAATGCAAGTTATTGAAGTCCTAGGCACATATAACTCACGTGAAATCAAAATTCAGTCAAATCTACTTGCAAGTTGCAACCATTGATGACTAGCATACATGGACAAGGACTTCATTAGCAACACTAGCAGCTTCGGTTTTACGATATTGAGGGAGCATGTTAGAAGAAGATTGGACTCTATTTAGAAGTATGTAACAAAAGTATTATATCGCTCCACACTTGTGAATTCTCAAACCAATGCCTGGGTAATTTACAGAATTCTGTAGCTACCTTGATTCTACATTTTTATGCTTCGCAGCGAAGCATCTGTAGTGATGTTCTGCTATTTGGTGATTTGTGGCAATGTTTTAACTAACTTGTACCCATATATCTTCACTTATTTGGCCATCATTCTTTCTTGAAGGCCTTGGTCAATTTAACTGAAGATTTACTTTTCTTTCAGAGAAGTAAATTTCGTTTTCCACTTAGGTATCGTAGATTGAGAGTGGAATTTTTATTCTTTGTCGACTCTTTCTTTAATGCAACCATTAGGAATAGAGTATATCAAAGAAAATCCTAACAGTTGGAATAATGGTATCCATTGGTAAATGAAGGTACAGACTACAGAAATAGGACTCGAACCCTCATAAGCAAAAAACCTACGCTCATTTTTAATATCAATCTGCAATGCTCATTTATGCCACATTTCTTAAAAAGTTTTTTGATAAAATCTTTCTAGCTTTCTTCTCTATAATTTGAGAACTATTCATATCGTGATTTACTTGGTAGTTTAAATTTGATTATCATTTGTGTGATGCACCTTTCAATTGGCAACTTGCAAGTACAACCAATGAGTGGTTGAAGCCTTCAATATGCATGCTCTAGTACTTGATAGAAAACTCAAAGCTTCATAATGCTATAGCCCCATCATTCATTTGTTTGCCATGAGTCTTTTGATAACAATACATATAATCTATATAACTGTATTGTACCGGACTAGGGTGTGAATAGGATATCTACACTTGTTGTAAAATGAAAGCATGTAATCTCCTATAATGATGTATGTGTGGCATTGAAATAACTTGTGTGCAAATTCTCTGTCCATCCCATTTTCTTTATCTTTTATATTTTCAACTCTTAATCACTTGGATAAAATGCTCCTTGTATGAAGATAAATCAAAATTTTAGAACATCCATTGAGTTGAAACAACTCACATTACAACTTGTTTTCATGGTATCTCCCTCACTTTCCTTTATGTTCTCTATTTACCAAAGTCTAGGAGTTGGGACACAAATTGCATGAGGCATCTATCTACAAATAATAGTCTAGTTCTACTGTTAGAAAATTTTCGCATTACGATTTCTAACAGTAGAGCAACGAGACTACTATTTGTAGATAATACCTCATGCAATTTGTGTCACAACTCCTAAAGTTTGGTAAATAGAGAACAAAAGGGAAAGTGAGAGAGATTCTATGAAAACAAATTGTAATGTGAGTTGTTTCAACTCAATGGATGGTAACTTATTAAGAAAATAATAAGATGGCAGACAATAAAATCTGATATATCTTCATACAAGGAGCATTTTATCAAAGTGATTAAGAGATGAAAATATAAAAGATAAAGAAAATGGGAAGGACTGAGAATATGTAAACAAGTTATCTCAATGCCGCACATACATGATACATCCTTATAGGAAATTACAAGCTTCCATTTTACAACAAGTATAGTTATCCTATTCACAGCCTAGTCCGGTACAATATAGTTATATAGGATTATATGTATTGATTCTTTAAAGATCAAAAGACTCATGGCAAACAAATGAATGATGGGGGCTATAGCAATTACTAGGGCATGCATATTGAAGGCTTCAACCACTCATTGCTTGTACTTGCAAGTTGCCAATTGAAAGGTGCATCACACAAATGATATTCAAACTTAAACTACCAAGAAAATCATGATGTGAAATAGTTCTCACAATATAGAGAAGAAAGCTAGAATGATTTTAACATAAAACTTTATAAGAAATGTAGCATAAATGAGCATTTGATGTAAGATTGATATTAAAAATGAACGTAGATTTTTTGCTTATGAGGGTTCGAGTCACTCTATTTCTATACCTTCATCGAATTTATCAATCTCATTTTCCACTATAGATCATATACCAATGGATATGATTATTCCAACTGTTGGGATTTTCTTTGAAATGGTTTCTCTATTCCTAATGGCTGCATTAAAGAAAAGTCACAAAGAATAAAAATTCCGCTCTCAGTCTACAATATCTAATTGGAAAAAGATTAGGTTGATTTACTTCTCTTAAAGAAAAGTAAATCTTCAGTTAAATTGACGAAGGCCTTCAAGAAAGAATCATGACCTAATAAGTGAAGATATATGGGTACATGTTAGTTAAAACATTACCAAAAATCACCAAAGGGCGGAGCATCACTACAGATGCTTCGTTGTGAAGCATAATAATGTTGAATCAAGGTAGCTAGAGAATTCTGTAAATTACTTAAGCATTAGTTTGAGAATTAATAAGAGTCCAATTATTGCTTGTACTTGCAAGTTGCCGCCTTATGGTCACTCATAGTACAAGGATTTTGTTTTCTGAATAATGACTGATATTTCTTTCCATTTTTTGAAATACAACTTGCAAAATGAGAATAGGAAAATGGTAACGACTTTCGTAGTTTTGGCTTAATTGCATATGCCTATGATATGTTGGCATAGTTAGCACATGTGTATCCTCATATCACATCATGACCATGTATGAGTCCTTTTAGAAATTTGTAGGCCATGTTAAAAGAAGAAGATTTTAGCATCAATGAAAAAAAGGAAGTGAAAAATAAGAAACAAACAAAGAAGGAAAAAAGGACAACTCTCCTTGTTGCCCTGCCTTATGGATACGAGATCACCCACGTACTCCATAGCAACGAAAAGAAGATTATTGAATTCTTGAGTCTCTATCTTTTCTCCTTCTCCACTCTCTTGCAACCTCTTCTGAAAACCACATATTTATGGGTTTTTTACACAGGTACAGAAACAACTAAGTAAATCCATTGTGTTAGTTTCTTGAAGTAGTACTCGGTCACTAATAGTTAGACTTGATATCTACCGCCAGCCACCTGGCCATCTCCATTGATAAGTGATAACAATGCTCGTAGTGGTTGCTAGAGGTTTATGTTCAGGAGGAATGTGTATAATTCGGCAGTGAGGAGACTCCATCCTATGGTATATTGTCCTACGTCCTACCTCTATAAACTATTTTTAAAGGAGTTCAGTGCAGTTTCTCTAATAATAGTACTAAGTAAAGAAGCATTCTAGGTTGACCTGAAAGAAAAGAGCATTACATAGAAGGGAGGAGATAGACAAATTATTTATATCCAAAAAAATTCAAGTGCAGTTTCTCATAGTTTTTTGGTCAAGATGTATTCATTCTGCTTAAAAAGTGTAATGCATAATTTCAGCTTCCATACTCAGTTTTACCTATCCTGCTATCCATGGGTATTATGTGTATTTTTACGCTCAATACATACTTGCACACAATGTCAATGTTAAGCTTTTTTTAGTTGTGAATTTTCCCTCTAAGGTACAGAGAGAGCAAAACTCCATAGTTTATGCACTTCGCTGATGTTGTAGTGCTAATCATTAGACTAGATGACATCTAGGGAAGTGAATACTTTTGATTCTAAGGGCTTTTAACTCATCAAGACTAGAAAAGAGACCAAGTGCAACTTTCGTAGCTTCAGTGCAGAGGATTACGGTGTGGCGAATATTGTTGGACTAGAGATATCTTGCACTAGATTAATCCAGCTTTAGTAGCTTGAATACGATGTAGAATGTGGTGAGCATGGGTGGACCAAAAATATTATGTTGCAGATAGGGTTGATATTTTGAGAGGATCGACAGGTGTTGGTCTTTGGATAAGCACATGGTGTAAGAAGTTGGGCCAAGTAGTCCATGTCTTAAGACTATTGACGGGAAAGCTCTTTTTGTATGTAGGCAGATCTGCCATGATCAACAGATATTATCAGCACTAGAAGACAGCACACAAGATGGTCCAGCAGAATATGAAGTATTAATTGGTTTTGTCAAGCTCTGACAATAAATATGGCTAAGAAACCAAAGGGCATTTGGCCCAGAAGTATCTGGGCATTTGTGCGTGAATATGCATATATAAATGCTATATACTTCTATATATATATATATAGGGACTTAGAGAGAGAGGAAGGATCATGCGAGAAGTTAAACCTTTTGCGAGAAAGCAAGAAGTCTCAATACCATACTTTTGGGTGTGTTTAATATATGATTAGGCGTCTATGTGTTGTCAATACAATGTGTATTAATCATGTATAATTAGGCTTGTGTATCATGCATGTAATCATATATGATATTGAGACTTCTCACCAAATGTTTAGCTTCTAGTTTGAACCTATCCCTATTGAGTTAATGGTGAGAAGCATGAGAAGTGGATTTGAACCGTCGATCACTCTTTAATCTCATGCCCTCCCATGAATTGCGCTTTAGAAGGCATGTTATTATGAAAGTTTAAACACTTGTGTCTTTGTCTGTGTGAGTTCTTCTATGAGCTATGGAACTACCAAGATCATTTTTCTTAGGTTTGTACCAACTGGATGAGGGGGTAGCACACATACATTCCGATTGCTTTGAAAATGATAATAAAATATTCGATCATCCACGTAGTCCCCATTTAACCAGATTTGTACCGTATTATGTTATCTTCTGCACATTATGACCTCAATACACTTCCAATCGAGTGTAAACTGGATCTCTAGCATGAAAAGTAAGCCAGGAGAATATTGTGTTTTGAGAACAGGGAGCATAGAATTTTCTCATATCACTCCTACATGTTGGACCCTAACGCTACTATTAGTGAGGTCCTAGGTTCAAGCCACTGTCTTCGCTTTCAAACCATTTATAATGTTTATATCATATGTTTTTTTTCTTGCTCTAATTCATAACTTGGAAACTAGCTTCTAATATACAATTGAACATTTATTCAGTATTGTTTGTTGTAGCAAAGTTGTAATTTTTGTGAGTTGTTGGTATGCAGGGTTGTGTCTCTACCCTCAAATATGAACTTCATGATCTTCAACCATCGTGGAAAGGCATTCCCTACAGATGCCGATTTGAAGCTCAACTGAAAGGAGCACCCATCATTTGTAGTTGTGTAGTATCCATTTCATGGGGATGATCTTAGAAGTTACCCATGTTGGATTTTAGTAGACTATTTATTTTGCTAACTTGGTTTTTTGTTTGATATTTCAAAAGATTTTGAACTCTCTCCTTTTTTGTATTTTGATATGCATTGCTTTTTTCTTATAGTATTTCGAGTCTAATAGTGAACATATGTTGGAGTTGAATACTTATTTTGTGATGATACGAGTAGACGGCTTTAAAAAAACTCGACATTGTGATACAAGTAATGCTTCAAAATGTTATTCTTAGGGGGTGTTTTGGGAGTGTTTATTTGAAAGTGCTTATAACTTATTAGCTTTTTGAAAAACCAATAAACTGCGTTGAAGTGTTTGAGTAAGGTGTTTATAGCTTCTTTTGGAAAACAATAAGCAGTTTTTTCGAAAAGGCAAAATTTTTTAACTTCTTGGAAAAGTTAATAAGCACTTCTCATTATAAGCACCAAGGTTTAAGAAATTTGGATTTTGGTGGTGTTAACGTTGTTCTTTGGGAATGGTTTTTTGCGTACTTCATTCCGTGGCTAGCTTTTTGTGAAATAACCCATTGAAATCTATTTATTTATAAAAAGTCTATTTTGCAATATGCAAAATAGGCATTTGGGAGATCTTTGCTATTTTGGTGCAACTAGAAAAAAGAAAAGGGCTAAAAGGTTCGTCTAAAATTACGTTTGGTCGTTTCAGTATTGCATTCTAGTGATATTACAATGGTATCAATCGAGATCCATAATCTTTAGGTGCAAGTTTAAATCTCTTTGAATATATGAACGAGTGTGCCATTAAAAATTCAACATAATTTTTACTCATCTTCTTTTCAACACAACCCATGTATGGTGGCTACTTGAGTCTCTCGAAAAAGCCTGCATGCGATCCAAGAACCAACACTTTCGACACAACTGAGGTTCATTAGTTCATGTAAAAACATGTTTCCTGAGCCCATTGTTTCATCGACAAACTCTAGACTTTCTGACCCTTTGAAGAGTTGATAAAATTTCTAATATTTGAACGCCCGACATTATGGTTCATGTTGCAAGCATGAAAACTAATAGGCCAACACCAATTGCTCTGGGGCATGT
Source organism: Centaurea solstitialis (assembly GCA_030169165.1). Lineage (NCBI taxonomy): Eukaryota > Viridiplantae > Streptophyta > Magnoliopsida > Asterales > Asteraceae > Centaurea > Centaurea solstitialis. The sequence goes on along the minus strand of JARYMX010000040.1, from coordinate 17,992 downwards.
AGCCCCAATTAAAAGAGAGATTGAACGACTTTGCTCAAATACACAGGAGGTTCAAGTTCGAATCCTACAGATAATGGGCTTGAACCCCTCTGCTAGCCTCTGCCGTTAAGTCAACTCTAAAATGCCTCCTCACATTTGGTTCCTTGGGGTTGATGGGGTTGCCGGTAATCAACCTTTTGCTCTAATAGCCCAACCCCAACCCCTTGAAGAAGATCTCAAGTTAAATTTCAACAAACCCATATTGGGAACTTAATTTATAATGATGGCAAGTTAGGTGAGTAGAATTTGAACCAGGCCTACAAATCCACCAGTTCAGTTTATTCTACTTACAAGTTGCTAATACTACTTGAATGCTCAAGTAAAAACTAGAACCATAATATCTATACATGACTCTCAACATCAAAATTGGTTGAGTTACACACACACAGGCATATACATATACATATATATACACATATAAACTTGGAATCGTGTGAGACCAAGTTGTTTACGTATGTTGGTCAAACGTGAACCCAACCCTATATATAAAAACACACCAGAATGTGTAATGCATCAATTACACAGATCACACACAGCCACAAACACATAGGGGAATACTGACAGCATCTCCAATACAAGTTTCATGCATAGATATCAACTGTGCAAAAAAAAAAACATGGCTGTCTTTAAGAAGCATGTGATTCCAGACAGAAAACCACCAAGACCTAACCTTGGATATATTGATCCTCCAGTCCAGACCACTGAAAATCAATCCATATAGACCTATTATATGTCATACAAAAACAAAATGGTGGAAATACCTAACAAGAAGAAATGGGAATGCAAAGTTGGGATCTTTTTAGAACTTAAAAGCCAACATATGCAACTATTTTCACTTAATAGGAAATTAGGATGCAGAATGATAGTTCTTAGAAACTATTGCCCAAAGCAATGGCACAACCTAATCTCCAAATACACATCTTGTTTCTGTAAATGCATAGGTAACTGCTCACTTTGAAAGCAAGTATCATTATGTTAGCTTATAATCAATGAAGTACCATCTTAAAAAAAATTCGACATCTAAAGGCAAACTTGCACAACTAGATCACGGTTACGCCAAGTTCCACATACAGAAAAATCGACATCTATTAAATGGTGCAAATTTCCACAAAGAATTCGTAATCATACTTCACAAGGAAAACAAAGGAAGGAAAAAAAAAAGACAATCAATAATAACATACATTTGCCCTCCAACCAAAACCTCAAACTCTATAACTTGTTCACTTTTCAAAATGATTTCTAATTTCTTTGCATGATAATAAACTACGATTTCATATCAAACATTATAAAAACAGAGGAATTTTGAAGGCTGGAAACTATGAGGAACTACTATAAAGATTCACACTGAGCACCTACAAATGGATCTAATTTTCAGCATTGCTTACTTTCTGAAAAAGTTAGATGGTATAGTGTGTCATCAGGAGCAATTCGGTAAAATCATCTACAACTGAGGAAGGTCCAATGGGTTCTCCATAGATTGTCTGAGAATATATTCAGCTCTCCTCTTCTTGTCGTCCATCACATCATCGCGTCCAAACCAAGACGAAATCCTCCCCGTACCCCTATTCCATAGTCGCAAATCCAACGAATCACCAATCATTTTCCTACCGCTATTAAAGTTCAAACGAACCGCAGGCCTCTTATCCGGAAGTTCCCTTTCACCATTCTCACCTGACTCAGAAACACCACCATTCAACGCTTCTATAACAGGCGCAAACGTCTCCAATATAGAAACACGGTTCTCCGTATTGGCCTCGTTCATGTCTTTAGTCGGCAAAACAATTGAACTCCCGTCTCCCTCCCCTCTAGAAGCAAGAAACACGCTCTCGCTTTCCGCAAGAAACCTGCCTTTTTTACCCCCGTTAGCAGCTTCAGAGGTCGACGCGACCGCTGAACCGCTAGACAGCAAACGCTTTTGCAAGCTTAACAACGAGTTCTCCGCTTTCCTCCTCTGTCTAGCAAGCTCGACTTTATCCGACCTCGGATCTGAAGTCCGCTCGTTCCAAACAGGTGAGTGGATATACGTATGGGGATCGGGAAATGCAGGCAGCCAATCGGGCACGTGTTTGAACCCCGGTGTCTCGCCCATTTGCACAAAACTCGGCGTTCTCTTCCTATCTCTAACGATAGGAAAACTAGGTACAGGCTGAGCAAAAGGAACTTCCTCAATCACTTCAACATACTCCATAATCTCCTTCATAGCACCCGAACCTACCAAACTGGTAACAACTTCCGACCCACCCGGAAACCCGGTGGAAGACCCTAAATCCTCCAAACCCTGAATTACATCAAACACATTGCATTCGGTCCTATTCGCCACATTAGCGTAAAATTTCGCAATCTTCCCTAAATCCCTCACATACCTAATAGCAACATCTGCAAGCGCCTCTAATGCAGTATCATTAAAGCTTTCAAATCCGACACGCTCGCATATCTGAGCTACCGCTACTTTCGATATCGCTCTACCGAATTCATCCGAAGCTACCCGAATTTTCTTTTCGTCGAACTCATTGTCCTCTACTCTACCTCCATTGTTCATATTCAAACCTTGGTATCATTAATGGCTTCTCGATAACAAAAATTGAACTAATTCGAGATCGAGAAGTTGAAAGAATTGGAGCCCTAATAATGTGAATGAAATCGCTAATATACAATACAAAATTGGGTATTGGAGCGTACCGTTTGGTTCGTGGAATTCGAAATTGGAAGTGAATTCTTCCGAATTCCACTGGAATTTGACGATTTTCGGGATGAAATTAGGGTGTTGAAGATCTCAGAGAGATCGATTTCGTAGAGTTCTTCATACACATATAGATTTTGAATTATTTTGATAAACCCTAGAAATGACCCGAATCCTAAAAATGACCCGAATCTGATTGATGAATAAAAGGGGAGAATGGGTGGTATTTATAGGAAAGGGAAAATTACGAGTAAGGGCAAGAGTTAACGGAAAGACCATACTACCCCTCTTATTATTTACCAATAAAGATAAAATATATTAGCAACAATAAAAAAAAATTTAATTAAGGTGATCTTTTTTTTTTTTGATAAGGTTCACCTGGATTTGCCCAGACTACATCCTTGGCAATTTTTACCGAGAGCTAAAGCATGCTCCCCTGGGATTAATACTCAGTGGCCCCTGGTTGCTCACCCCCGGATTCGAACTTGGGTGGGTTTTTCCCCAACACCAAGCCTTAACCAGTAGGCTGCCCCATTGGGGTTAATTAAGGTGATCTTAGTTTGTAGATTTTAGTTTTATTTTGGAAGGGTTAATTACATGGGTATGTATCGAACTTGTCACGTTTTATCATTGTATGTACTCAACTTATAAACTTACCATTGTATGTATCCAACTTTATCAAAACCTCAAGTTCGAAAAACATACTCATGTAATTAACCCTATTTTGGAATTATGTAAGATGGATCTGTTTTGGTGACATTATTTTTTGTATTTGAAATTTTATAATAAAATATTATGAAAGTAACCTATTAGGTGTTTTTGCAATAGATGTTCAAATATTTTTTTATTGTCACAATATTTGTTGTAAAATATGAAATGTAAAAATATGGTTTCACGTGAATTCAACCTAATAAATTTATTTATTAACCACTAGAATTTAAAAAAAATGGTATCAAACATGGCCTTTGTCTGAAACTAAAAGTGCTCATTTATTAAAATCAATAGATTTAAGCAGATCTAAGATTAGATGAGTAATCTAATTCAATAGATGTTTGGTTTCATCAATAGATTTAAGCAGATCTAAGATTAGATGAGCGGTTGGTGCTGGTACTGTGGTTCATACTGTGGCATTGCGTCGAGCGGTTGGTGCTGGTATTGCGGCATGGAAGCAATAGATGGTGGTGCAAAGGGGGTTTTGGTGGTGGTAGAAGGGTATCTGGTGGTGGTGGAGGTGCAAGGGTATCTACAGTTGTGGTGGAGGTGCAAGGAGGGTATCTGGTGGTGGTAGAGGTTCAAGGAGGGTATCTGGTGGTGGTAGGAGGATATCTGGTAGTACTGTATGTAACACCCCAAAACTCTAGGTAGATAAATTCTATTTCTTTTATTCTTTTATTTTAAAATTTTATTTGATAAATAGATAAAGGTGAGTCAGTTGGCTTCTAGATAAAGATAAGGCTAAATCTGATTGGTTATACCCCCCCTCCCCCCTCCCCCCCTTGTACTCGGAGAAAACGAAAGTAAGAGAGAGAGAGAGAGAGAGGGGACCGAGAGAAAGAGAGAGAGACCGGTCGAGGGAGATCGAGGAAGAAGGCGGATTCGAGCTAGTTCAGAGCTCGTCGTGTAAGGTATTAGATCTCTCGTTTCGTAGCTAGGTTGGCTGTGGCGGCGTACGGTGGCCGGGTGATACCGGCGTAATTCCGGTCGTAGGGCGAGCGACCGCCGGCTCACGGCGGTTGGCGGCGCCTAGCCGCTGCCGTATCCCTTGTCCGACGGCGCGGTGGCTTTTGGGTCGTCGGGTCTGGTGGCGTTTGGCCGGTGGCGTTTGGCCGCCGGTTGTTGTTTTTGTTGTTGCTTCCCGCACGCACCGGTGGCCGGCGACGGCGGCTACTGTGGTGGCTGTAGTTCGCCGGTGCTCCGAGTTTGTTGGGGGTGCGGCTGCTCCGGCGATGGCCGGTAGCGGTGGTGCGGCTCGGTTGACGGTTGCGGTGGGGTTGCGTCGAGAGAGCAACAAGGTTGTGGTTGCGCCGTTGTTCGACGGCGGTGTGGTGTTAGATCGGCGGCAGAGGCGGCGATAGGCGGAGAGGGGTAGCCGTTATCGCCGACAAAAGCCGGTGATGACGTTTGTAATGTTGTATGCGGCCAGACCGCCGCTGGTGTGTGTCGATTGTTGTCGCCGACTGGTGGTGCGACGGCTGTCCGACGGTCACACGGTGGCTGTCCGGCTGTCGTCCGTCGGTTTCGTGCGGAGCGAGATGGGTCGCGGTTAGACCGTTGTTCGTCTGTTTTCACACCCCCCTTTTGTTCTTTTGAATTAATAAATTATTTGAGTGAACGGTAGCGGTGCCAAAAACAGGTGTGCAAAAAGAAATAAAACAAATAACCTTCGGTCCAAGTATAAACCTCCAATTACTGTCGTTTTTCTAAACAAGTAATAAAAATGGTACAAGTACCAGATATCGATCCCACAGGGAAGCGGTGAAAACAATCTTTCGAAATTCAGTTTTTATGAAAGTTAACTTCAAATGGGGTTTGGATGAAAAAGTATTTTGGTTGGTTGGTTCATTATGAGCTACTGTAAGAGAACAATTATAAAAAAGAGCCAGGGGTGTAAAGTCTTTTAGTTGGGATAAAAATAGGTAAATTGGATAATAAGTAGTTTAATAATCTCAATTATGCAGAAATGATATCCAAGTAACTTCTGAAAAGTTATCACATTTTCATATAGCCCAATTATTTATCGATGAGTTTAGATGCAATCTTTAATGAAATGTTAAAATATATTAAAAATCAACACTTACGTAACCTCTGAAAGATTAACACATTTTCATGCATCTGACTCATCGTTAAATAATTAGTTATAATCTTTAATGGGATACTAGATCTGATACCAACTTCAGGAATAGTGCCAATTGTAGTCCCTTAAGAGACTAACACATTTTCATGTCCTTGGATTATTACTAGTTAATTATTAGACATACTCTTTAATGAAATGTTAAAGACGTGAGATAATAGCAACGAGTGTTGTCACCCACTCATATATCCCCAAAATAACATTTTAGTAACTTCTGAAAAGGTACCGCATTTTCGTACATCTGGTTAACCGGTAAAAATCCAAGGACAATCTTTAATGAGGCATTAAACTTAAAGTGGTAAAAATTGAGTTTATATAAAAGACTTCTTTTTCCTCTTTACCATATTAAAATTCCAACTTGAACCTTACACCCCAAGCTATGAGATTAGCCTATCATGCTTGGGTGTGTTTTACGATTATTTTTAAACTAATAATTAACTGAACAAGAAAACGTTAGTATCACAAGAATAAATATAAAATGCAGTAATTAAAACAGTTGATAAGGTGCAGTTACTGGACTTGACCAGTGAAATTAAAACAGTTGATAAAGTGCAGTTACTGGAAGTGACCAGTCGAAATTAAAGCAGAATATAAAATAAACTAAAAGTAACCAATTACTAACATGTATATATTACTTATCTCAACTTGTAACAAATTAGCAAGGAAGAAAGATGCAATTAAATCATTAATTTATACACTTATGATGAGATTATATGTATATATATAGCTACGGGTATATATATATATATATGTATCTATAAGTAGGAGAAGTGAGAGTTAACGAGAGATAATTATGTAACATAAATATTACGTGGATTATGATTTCAAGGATCACCAAAACACTTGGTGACACTTTCGGGCAAACAACACGTTCCAAAAGAACCCGAAAGCAAAATCACCAAGTGCTCCAAAAATAGAGTACGTACTCGGCCTCGTCGCGAGGAAACCCGAGAGTTGCAAGTACTACAAGAACCGAAAGAGTGTTTGTCTAGAGTAATAGTGGCACTACTAGGCAATGCAAGTGTGTTTTCATGCATGCCTTACATACATATATATACTTGAAATCATGGATCATGGGCCAAAAGACTACAAAACCAAAACTTGTATTGGGCTTCAATTTTTGCCTCCCTTATTCGGCCCATCCAGCAGCCAGCTCTCGGCCCAACAGAAAACGGCCCAGATCCAGAAAGAGTCCAGCAGCAGAGGTCCGCAAGTGAGTAAGGCCCAACACCAAAAAACGCCATCCCAATGATCCATGATTGTCAGTCTGCAAAAGTGAGAATTAGACGTAAGTTTAGTGACCAATATTTGTATGAAATCATGCATATATATAGATTTTTGCTAGATGATGAAAAAGATGGGATTTTAATGTAAAACACTAATTAATTTGATATATTAAGTGCGAAAAACAAAACGAAAGTGTCCAACAAGGGTTAAAATATTAACCCTATCACATCCCTAAACTTGAATGGCAGCTTGTCCTCAAGCGACGAAAAAGAAAAGAATTTAAACAAAAATTCTTACTAGGTTAGTTATCTTTTCAACGATTAAGTTGTCAGTTGACCGTTGTTTTCCCGAAGATGATAAAAATAACAAAACAGAATTTTATACGACACTATTACTAACTTGACAATTAGTGTTAATAGGTGAAAAGTGGTGCATGGCTAGCTTTTGCTATTTCTTCCGTCTTAAGGTTAGCTCACGGGTTTGTTCTAGAGAAGGGTGTTGTAAGTGCGTATTGTACCTTTGTACTTATACGTCTTGCAAAATGGCACAATTTTACTGCCATCATCTCATATTGAGGTATGTCATAGGCCTATTTTGGCCTATGTGTTATTTTGATGATTTTTCAATTACCTCATCTTTGTGAGTTTATGTGAAGTGAACTGGGTAATAGTGTAGAGAAGAGAGAAAAAAAAAATTTGGGTTAGTGTTGTCTGCATGTTAGCTTTTGGGGGGGGTTTCCATCCCTAAACTTTAAAATTTTGCTTGTCCTCAAGCAAAGAGAAATGATGCGTAATAGAGGACTGCAATCACTATGAGAGGTGAGAGTTAGATCAGCCGAACGTATAAAGTTTGTTCAAAAAGCTGTGTGAATGGAAGGTAGGTATATACGGATGGGGAGAGAAGTTAGTGGTGAGCTTAAGTTCTGGAAGAAGTTACAAAAGTGTAAGTACATGCGACTAATCAAAAAGTAACCTTACTTTGTCACAGAAGTAAATGTATGCGTACAAAAGTCAAGTAAAAGTGAAAAGTGCAAACTGGAATATTGAATTCATTTGCTTGCTTTGGGAAAACAAAGCCTTAATGAGACAACTTAGGTTGCATCAAGTGTAAAAAAAAATATATATATATATATATAAGCAAAAAAAATGAAAGATTTCGATGGTTTGGGAGTGGTTGTTGAAAAGATAAGAAGTACCACTTAGTTTAAAAGCTAGTAGATGACAAGTTAATCCAAAATGGTTTCATAGTTAGTGAAAAAGAGAAGGAATTTTATTCCGTATCTAAGGATGGTTGACAACCAAGTTTAGTAAAGCGTGCATGCGATAGGAAAAATATCGAGACCCGGGCGGTTGTAGTCCGTGGTCCAAACAGCGGTCATGTGCCCTGGATGTTACCAAACAGCAGCCGTAGGCCAAACAACAGCCATATGGCTGTGTGTACCAAACAGCAGCCCGAAGGCTGTGTTGTCATGCGATAGCTAATTACCCAACAGCCTCATAGGGACTTACGGATTATGCCAAGCATACACGTGCGGTGTGAGCTAAACTGTACACTCATAAGAAATATGCATGCATGAGCCATATGTGGCTTAATGAATAAGCCGAACATACCTTAGCATGGTGCTAAGTGCCAACAATCATGGATTGCGTGTTATGTTAACAAAATATGTTCATATGTATATGCTCATTATGCAAGTGGAGACCAGGTAGGTCGTGAGGTAAGTTTTGTGGGTGCATGCATATCATAGGATCATGGTTGCCCAAACAATTATCCTAACACATACGTGTACCCATTTGATATACGTATGATCATATCCCTAAACTTTGAATGCAAACATGCATGAAAAGTTAAATGCAGCTAGTTAAAGGAAAAGATTTTAAAGGTAAGTGAGATAAAGGAGGGAGAGATTGCAAACCACTGCCTACTGTCGGTAAGTAGGTGGTTGGAGCATTGGCTCCAAAGGTGGCAATGTTGGATACGCCGGGAGTCCCTGAAGTGAGCTGCGGTTGTACATGCGTAGATGATCTCGCCAAATCCTGTCGCGGTGACAGTCGTATTCGCGGAGCATGAAGATGACTTTGATCACCCAGTCGCAATGAGTCTGGTAGTTGTGCATCAACCAAAATAGTTCTTTGGTGTCCTGCATCTGTTTGTGTGCATTAGATAAAACCTGAGCTGTTAGATTAGTAACTATGTTGGTAACAGACTCAAAAGTGGCAGATAATGGTGTATGATTATGGCCTGGGCTGTCCTTGGATTTATCCGAAGGGTCAAGCAATCTCTTTAGCCCACGCTTGTTAACCACTACATGTTCAACTGAAAAGGTGTCAGTTGGTAAAACCACGACTCCAGCAAGTGTCATTAATTTGTTAATGATGGCCGGATAACACAGCCTGCCACTAACTCGACTACAACTAATCTTGATATTGGCAGAAATAAGCTTTCCTACATCAAATTGGTAGCCTTTGAGAATGCAATATAAAACCAGTATTTTATTCATACCCAAAATGGAATCTTGACTGGTGGGAAATAAAGTGCTCCTAATGAATTGTGACCACACTCTTGCCTCATGATTAAGGCTTCGGAGTTTAAGGTTCCGAGTGTCATCCTTGAAATACCATTCCGCATTTGGAGTGGTTAGGGTAACAAGGATGTCATTAAGAGTGTCTTGCCCTAAGTGTATGCAAAAATTTTGTAACATTGAATTAGGGCAAGGTGAGGTGCCTAATACCTTATTAATGTTAGCTGGTGAATAATCAACTATAATACCACGGACAGGGATTTGTTCGGAGTCTCGAATGGAGACCTCGGTATAGAAATCCCGTATCCAACTAAGGTTGTAGTCTGATGGTAATGTACACAAAACATCCCAGTTATGGGTGGTGATCACCTTTTGCAGCCGGGGTATTTGGGAAATGTCTTTCTCGCGAAACCCCTTTGGTGGCTGTCCTACCTTGGTGGCATAAGCCCGGAACCGGGCTCTAGCAAGATCATTACTAAAAAAACTTAAATGATGTACCTGATCAGCATGAGCATGAATATTGAACGTGGCATTCATGGAGCGAGGGTTTCGGGAACCTTGGCCATAGGATCAAACATACGGCTGTGGGTGAGGTGGCCGAAGGTGAGGTGGTGGTGAGGTTACAGTGGGTGGTGGTGGTAGTTTAACCTTGGCGGGCCTACGTTGGTAAACCTTCTTTAGAGGTGGTAACGGGTTTAGTGGAGGATGGAGGGGTGATGTACTTGGTGCGGTCCTAACGACGGTCGGGATAGGTGCGGATGGGTGTGGAACCAATGTTACGGGTGTTGTGAAGTGAGGGTTTTGCATAAAGGATGAATGTGGGGTATGAGTTACCGACTGTCCTAGTGAGTGCATCATAGTGGGTGGTGTAACTACGGTGGTGGTCACGGGGTAATGCACGGGATACGGATATCCAGGAGGGGTTTGCATTTGAGCCAACGCAAGAGGGGGTGGGGTGACTGTTTTCCCCAAAATGAGGTTTCGGTTGGCCTCATCAATAAGCATGGCTAACATACCCGTACCGTACGGAGTCGGGTCCGAGGGTTCACTTAGAGGGACATTGAGGTCAATCGGAGGTCTAGAGGGTTCGTGAGAATGACTACCTGAGTTGTTGCTAATGGCGATTCCTTTTCCTTTGTCGGTTGCCGTCACTGTGGTTGGCTTCACTATGGCGGCGGCGTCGGCTAGGGCTTTCATTGAGTCCGAGGCGGGGTTTGGAATGAGTTCGACATCGGAGGTGGTTCGAGAGGCTTGGTCCGAGACAGACATGGTATCGTCGTGGTTTGGAGTGATGGTGGTCCGAGTCACCGAGCGAGTTCGCCGGCGGTGACTCTTCTTCTTCCTCCCGTAGGCTCGTTGATTCGTCATCGAGTTGTAAGAAATCGAAGCCCTCCACCCCTCTTTTATACTCAGGTGGTGCTGATTTGGGGTTCGCATCGATTGAGATGAGGGCTTCATCGCTAGGGTTTTTGGCTCGATCGTGGTGACGGTGGTGTTAGTGGCGGGGTTTTCAGATGTCAGAGAGCAGGCGTACGAACAAGTACGATTGTACTTGTGGCCGCCGGAGGTACGAGGTCGGTGATACGATAATCGCCGGTGCTCGTCCTTTTGTACTCGCCGGAAGTAGCAGAGAGGAGGAGGGAGAGAGAGAATGGCGGCGATGAGGTGATGGGGAAGAGGGAAGGGAGATCTGACTTCTGATCTTCTTGCCTGCATGGGTATATCTCCCGCCTCCAAGCATCCAATTGCATCAGTGCATTTAATGCACTGATTTAACCCAATTGTTTATTAATTTTAATTAAAAAAAAATTATCATAATAGAAGTGATTAAAAACAAATCAGCAATGGGTCTTGTGAGGTCAATGGGCTTGGGCCGAATCTGTGAAGAGAAAAAAAAAGAAAAAATATAAGGGAAAATAAAATCTTGGGCTAAAATATATTTTGTTGATTGGAAAAATTGAACTTGCCAAAATCAGGTTTCTGCAACCGATGTGTAAAACGGTTTTACTCGCTGGCCATTGACTTTAAAATTTTCACCTGTTTCTGGATTAATTAACTCGATGGCTCCATATGGATGGATTTTTGCGATTTCGAATGGTCCCGTCCATCGTGAATTTAATTTTCCAGGGAACAATTTTAGCCTGGAATTAAATAGGAGTACCAACTGGCCTTCTGTGAAATTCTTAGGAATAATTCTCTTATCGTGCCATTTTTTCGTTTTTTCCTTATAAAGCTTGGCGTTTTCATAGGAGTTATTCCTAAGTTCCTCCAATTCGCAAATTTGTAAAAACCTTTTCTTGCCAGCTTCGTCAGTGCTCATATTTAATTCTTTGATGGCCCAGTAAGCTTTGTGCTCTAATTCTAAGGGCAAATGACAGGCTTTTCCGTAAACCAATTTATACGGGGACATCCCTATAGGAGTCTTATAGGCAGTCCTATAAGCCCATAGAGCATCATCCAATTTGGATGCCCAATCCTTTCTGTGTGGTTTGACCACTTTAGCAAGAATCCCTTTGATCTCTCTATTAGAGAGCTCGGCTAAACCATTGGTCTGCGGGTGATAAGCGGTAGCTATCCGGTGCCTAATGTCATATTTTTCCAAGACTTCCTCCAGCATTTTATTTATAAAATGGGTACCCTCATCACTGATCAGGGCACGCGGGGTACCAAATCTTGAAAAAATTTGTTTTTGCAAAAATTTAATCACTGTTTTTGCGTCATTGGAGTGACAAGCTATGGCTTCCACCCATTTAGACACATAGTCTACAGCTACTAAAATGTAAGAGCAATTATTTGAGATTGGAAATGGTCCCATGAAATCAATGCCCCAAACATCAAACAGTTCTATTTCTAAAATTCCATTCAGAGGCATCTCATTTCTGTGGGAAATATTCCCACTTCTTTGACATTCATTACAGCTTTTTGCAAAACTGTAAGAGTCCTGATGTAAAGTAGGCCAGAAAAAACCAGACTGCAAAATTTTAGCAGCTGTCCTACTTCCACTGAAATGACCACCACAAGGTCCAGAATGACAATGACGGATAATCTGAGTGGTTTCCTCTTTAGGGACACATCTCCTGATCATCTGATCTGCACAAATTTTAAATAAAAATGGGTCATCCCATAAATATTTCTTTGAATCAAAAATTAATTTTCTTCGTGCATGCTTATTTAGCTCCTTAGGAATAATCCTACAAGCTAAATAATTGACAATATCAGCAAACCATGGTACTGACAATTGTTTTATAACAAAAATCTTTTCATCTGGAAATGTCTCACAGATGTCAGTACCAGGTTCCTGCTTGTCTTGCTTTTCTAATCTAGACAGGTGATCTGCAACTTGATTATTTATGCCTTTTCTGTCAATAATCTCCAAATCAAATTCTTGTAACAACAAGATCCACCTTATTAGCCTAGGTTTTGCATCTTTTTTAGAAATAAGATACTTAATGGCAGCGTGGTCAGTATGAATTATAACCTTAGTTCCCATCAAGTATGATCTGAATTTTTCAAAAGCAAAAACCACAGCTAATAATTCTTTCTCAGTGGTTGTATAATTAATTTGAGCATTATTGAGAGTTTTACTGGCATAATAAATGGAATGAAAAATCTTTTCTTTCCTCTGTCCTAAGACTGCACCAACTGCCCAATCACTAGCATCACACATAACCTCAAAAGGTTTTGACCAGTCAGGTGTGACTACTACAGGGCAGTGACCAATGCTTTTTTCAAAATGTTAAAAGCAATTCTGCATTCTTCATTAAAATCAAATGCATGGTCCTGTTGCAACAATAAGCAAAGAGGTTTTGAAATTTTGGAGAAATCTTTTATAAACCTTCTATAAAAACCTGCATGTCCAAGGAAACTTCTGATTCCCTTGACTGTAGTTGGTTCTGGTAATTTTTCAATTACCTCCAACTTTGCTCTATCTACATCTATGCCTCTTTTGGATATGAGATGCCCCAGCACAATGCCCTCTTTAACCATAAAGTGGCATTTTTCCCAGTTTAAAACCAAATCAGTTTCTTCACATCTTTTAAGAATCTTTTCCAGGTTTTGCAAACAGTCATCATATGATGTTCCATATACAGAAAAATCATCCATAAAAACTTCCATGGAGTTTTCTAACATGTCGGAGAAAATAGACATCATACATCTTTGGAAAGTGGCAGGTGCATTGCATAATCCAAAAGGCATTCTTCTAAAAGCAAATGTACCATAAGGACAAGTAAAAGTGGTCTTTTCCTGGTCATCAGGTGCTATGGCAATTTGATTGTAACCAGAGTAACCATCTAAAAAACAGTAAAATTCCTTACCGGCTAACCTATCTAACATTTGGTCAATGAAAGGTAAAGGAAAGTGGTCCTTCTGAGTGGCTTTGTTGAGTCTTCTGTAATCCATACAGATTCTCCAACCTGTGACTGTCCTGGTGGGTATGAGTTCATTTTTATCATTGGTGATTACAGTTACCCCACCTTTCTTAGGTACACATTGTACAGGACTGACACATGTGCTACTGGCAATAGGATAAATGATACCAGCATCTAACCATTTCAGAATTTCCTTTTTGACAACATCTTTCATCACTGGATTGAGTCTCCTTTGAGGCTCAACAGAGTTAAAATTTTTATCTTCTAAAATGATCTTATGTTGACAAATTGTAGGGCTTATGCCCTTCAAATCAGCAATGGTCCATCCTATGGCCTTGGTATGAAGCTTAAGTAACTGAACTAACATTTCTTCCTGATCTGCCTCTAAGGAAGATGAAATAATGACAGGTAATTTTCCTGAGTCTCCCAAAAAGGCATATTTTAAGTTGGATGGAAGTTGTTTTAGCTCTAAGTCTGGTGCAACTTCTAAGGATGGGACAAGAGTTTTCCTATCCTCATTCTCTAAAACTTCAAATGCAGCAGTTACTAAGGGTACTTCCTCACTCTCATCTTCTGCCTCATCATCAGTGTCTGCATCCCACAAGATTTCTCCTAAAGTCTTTTCTTCACACCAGGTTTCTATCTCACACAAGGTGGAACACTCTTCTCTCTCATCAGGGTACTTAAGGGAATCTAACACATTAAAAGTCACCCTTTGGTCATGGACTCTCATGGTCAACTCACCCTTCTGGACATCTATCAGAGTTCTTCCTGTTGCTAGAAAAGGTCTTCCTAAAATGATAGGCACTTCTTGATCTACTTCACAATCTAGGATGATAAAGTCTGCAGGAAAAATAAATTTATCTACTTGCACCAAAACATCCTCAATCTTGCCTTTAGGCCAAACTATGGACTTGTCAGCTAACTGAATAGATATAGTGGTGGGTCTTGCTTCACCTATTCCTAGGGTAGTAAAGACAGACAAAGGCATAAGGTTGATGCATGCTCCTAAATCACATAGGGCTCTCCTAATGGTCTTACCTCCTATGGAACAGGGAATTGTAAAACTTCCTGGGTCTTTCATCTTAGGTGGAATTTTCTTGGTTAACAGAGCACTACAACCCTCAGTCAGAGCTACAGTCTCATACTCAGTCAGCCTTTTCTTTTTGTTTAAAATATCTTTTAAAAACTTTGTGTAATTTGGCATTCTTTCAATTGCTTCCAACAAAGGTATGTTGATATGCAATTGTTTGAAAACATCAAGAAACTGTTTAAATTGGGCTTCCTCTCTCTGATTCCTCAACCTTTGAGGGTATGGAATATAGAGGGGGACTTGAGTAGGAGTGGTAGTCTTTTGAGGTGTAGGTGATGGTGATGGTGAAGGTGTGACAGAGACAGGCTTCATCACAGTGGTGGATAAAGTGGTGTCTGTCTCCTTGGGAAGTGTGTTACTTATGGTCTTGAGACTGTCACCAGATTGTGACACATCTTTACTGGTGTATTCCTGAGGTTTCCACATTGTTCTTTGGGATCCTGTAGATGTTACAGGAGACAAAAGTGGAAAGTCAGGAACAGGTGAGGTAGAATCTGACTCTACTGTGGTGGGAGAGTCATGTCTTGTCAGTGTAGAAGATGATGCAAAGTCCTTTTTAGGACTTCCATCCTTCTTTTCAGACTTATTCAAGTCTTTTCCATTTCTTAAAGTTACAGCTTTAACCTGCTCTTTTCCTGGTCTTTGAGGAATCTCAGTGTCACTAGGTAAAGAGCCAGCCGACCTATTCCTAATTTCTAAAGCCATCTGACCCACTTGGGTCTCAAGGTTTTTGATTGATGCTTGGGTTTGAGAAATAAACCCTTTCATCATGGCTTCTAGTGAAGGTTCAACCTGTTGGTTTTGCCTTGGTGGGTATCTAGGAGAGGTGGTCTGATGGTGATTTTGTGAGTGGTTGTGTGAAGTGTGTTGAAATCTAGGTGGTTCCTCATCTTGAAAATGGACACGCTTTTGATTTTGAAAATGTGACTGTCCTTGATTTTGAAAATGTGACTGCCCTTGATTTTGAAAATTGGACTGTCTTTGTTGTTGAGGATATTGGTTAGTCTGACCTTGTATTCTAGGTAACTGTGGGTTAAGAGAAGGACTGTTCCATTTTAAATGTGGATGATCTCTCCATCCAGGATTGTAGGTTGGTGAAAAAGGTCCAGTCTTGTCATTATTTCCAATGTAATTGACTTTTTCTGGATTTCCCGGACAATTGTCAAAAAGATGATTTTCACCACAATAAGCACATTGGACAGGCAACTCGGATGCCTCAGAAGCATCAATACCAGACGCCACTTGCTTCTTGGTAGTGAGATTTTTAAGCATCACTGCCATATCACGTACTTGGGTAGCAAGTGTTGAATAAGTATCATTGTTCTTGACACCAGTTAATTGTAAAGGTTTTGCACGAGAGTCTGCCCAGTGACCATTGTTATTTGAAATCTTTTCAAGGATATTGTATCCTTCATTGTAAGAACTTGCAGTAAAAGCTCCTCCTGCAGTAGCATCAAGCATTTGTCTGGCTGGGTAATTCAAGCCATTATAAAATGTCTCTAGCTGAATGCAGTAGGGAATGCCATGGTGAGGGCATTTTCTCAACAATTCTTTAAATCTTTCCCAGGCTGTGGGAACTGTCTCATCATCTTCTTGTTGGAAAGTGCAGATCTCATTTCTAGACTGAGCATTTCTTAGTGGTGGAAAATATTTTTTCAAAAATACTTCAGCCATCTGGTCCCATGTAAAAATAGAGTTTGGTTTTAAAGAATAGTACCAGGCTCTGGCATGATGACTTAATGAAAAAGGAAAAAGTTTTAATTTTAAAGCGTCATCAGAAATTCCCCGAAGTCTAAATAATCCTGCAATTTCCAAGAAAGATCTGAGATGAGCATGTGGGTCTTCCTTTGACAATCCTGCAAATTGACCATTATTCTGTAACATCTGAAACATTACAGTTTTCAGCTCAAAATGCGGGACATTGCATGTTGGATCACGTATTCCTGTTTGTAATTGATGTACAATAGGAATGGCATAATCCATCATACTGTTATCTTTGGAATTGGCCAGACGAAAGATGTGTTGTTCTGCATCTTCAATGTGTTGATTATTATTAAGAGGTGGTGGAGGATTTCGTAAAATTCCATTAGCTGGATTTTCTTGCTGAACTCGTGGTCCAGGTTCCTGAATGATAGGTACAGGACCAGCGTGTGGTTCTGCCACATGTGGTTGGATGTCTTGCAGCCGATTTCTACCATTACCTCCAGGAGGTGGTGGTAGAGGTGGAGGTAGACCATCATTATTGTACCTCCCATCAGGTGGGTTTCCAGGAAATGGCAGTTCTTCTAAAAATGTGTTTTCTTCTTCCATTGCAGACGAAGTAGAAGCTTGCAAATTTCTTTGCTCCCTTTTATGACGTCTAAAAGTTCTTTCAATATCGGGGTCTAGATTGAAAAATTCCCCACGTGGTTTTCTTTGCATAAACTAAAAAAATATTTTTGTTCTTTTTGTTTTTTTTTTCGAAAATATATAGTTATATATAAATTCTTTTTTTTTTCTTTTCTCAAAAAGGTGGTAGAAAAATTAACTCTCTAAAACTGAAATTGAAAAATTGCTTTGTTGCTTCCCCGGCAACGGCGCCAAAAACTTGTTCGTCTGTTTTCACACCCCCCTTTTGTTCTTTTGAATTAATAAATTATTTGAGTGAACGGTAGCGGTGCCAAAAACAGGTGTGCAAAAAGAAATAAAACAAATAACCTTCGGTCCAAGTATAAACCTCCAATTACTGTCGTTTTTCTAAACAAGTAATAAAAATGGTACAAGTACCAGATATCGATCCCACAGGGAAGCGGTGAAAACAATCTTTCGAAATTCAGTTTTTATGAAAGTTAACTTCAAATGGGGTTTGGATGAAAAAGTATTTTGGTTGGTTGGTTGATTATGAGCTACTAATAAGAGAACAATTATAAAAAAGAGCCAGGGGTGTAAAGTCTTTTAGTTGGGATAAAAATAGGTAAATTGGATAATAAGTAGTTTAATAATCTCAATTATGCAGAAATGATATCCAAGTAACTTCTGAAAAGTTATCACATTTTCATATAGCCCAATTATTTATCGATGAGTTTAGATGCAATCTTTAATGAAATGTTAAAATATATTAAAAATCAACACTTACGTAACCTCTGAAAGATTAACACATTTTCATGCATCTGACTCATCGTTAAATAATTAGTTATAATCTTTAATGGGATACTAGATCTGATACCAACTT